>CAKNYM010051769.1:322451-394460 GCA_932195095.1 Andricus curvator | reverse complement strand
TAAGCCCTCCCACCAGCTACAAGGTCCCGCGATCCCTAGGGAGGGAAGAATGAATTTTAAACAAATTACATAAATCTGTAACCAAATAGTTTAAAGAATGGATATGATTTTAGTCCAAATTTTTAAAAATTAATTTTTAGTTTATATTTTTTTTTTCTACAAATTTTGAACTAAACATCAGAATTTTGAACAAAATAGCTGAATTTTTAAATAATGAAAGATCAATTTTTAACCAAGAATGCATAAGTTGAATTTTGGTTTAGAAGAATTAATTCACACTAAAAAAAAGGAATTTTCTACAAAACTGTCTTATTGTGTACCAAATATTTTAAATTTCTAACAAATTGTTGAATTTTTAAAACATAATCACGATTTTTCTACAAAACAATTGAATTTTTAACCCGAGAATTTGAATTCTCAACAGAAAAGTTAATTTTAAGTCAATCAGTTGAATTAATAATAAAATAGTTAGAAATGTTAATTTTGTACCAAACAGTAGCATTCGCAACCAAATAGTTGAATTTTCAAGCCAAAAAGTCGATGTATTTAAAATACAGTTGAATTTCTTATCCAAAATGCTGAATTTTCGATCCGCAAAGACGAATGTTCAACAAAATATTTAAATTCTCAACAAAATAGTGTAATTTCTCACAAAATAACGGAAATTTCAACTAAAATGATGAAACATCAACAAAAAAACAAATTTTTAACAATGAAGTTGAACTTTCAAACAAAAAGAATAATCTTCAACAAAAGAGTTGAATTTGCTACCAGAAAAGATTTTTATGTCAAGAAAGAGAAAAAATTTCAAACAAATTGTAGAATTTACAAACCAAAAAGGCGAATTCTACAGACAACCGTTGAATTTTCAACTCAAATGATGACTGTTTTCGACAAACTCGAACCAACCAAATAGAATGATTTATAATTCGAAAACAAATTTTTAATTTTGATTAATCTCGAAAACGGTGAGAGATGCGCTAGAGCTGACCAAATTTACACTGTTTCATGAAAATCCTCGACCACCTCAAATGAACATAGTAAAGTAGAGATACGCAAAACGTGACAAAATTTGCAGGGTATTCCAGACCGAAATGGTCCTTGGGCACCCCAAATTAGCTCAGTAGAAAGATTTACAAAATAAAATTTTTTAATTATCTCGAAAACGATGAGATACGTGAAAACTTAAAAAATTTCGGGGTTTTGTAAAGAGTGATGGTCCTCGGCCACCACAAATAAAACCAGTTAAAATATAGTCAAAATTATGAAAAAAAAAAACAATGTTGAATGATCTCGCAACGGGTGAGATACGCGAAAATGACGAAATATTTAGGGTTTTAAACAAGGGGTGTTCCTCAGCCACTGCAAATTAACACAATAAGAATATTTTCAAGCGAAAAAAATCAAAATTTTAAATTATACTTCCTGCCTCGTTCTCGGGATTACACTTGTAGTATCATCTCATGCCGCTCGCGTCGTTAACCTCAAGTAACATTTTTTTTCTAACTTTCTAATTTTTCATCCAGTAATATGGGTAATCCGAAAAGATCCAGGAGAAAAGATCGTCATTCGAGACACAGGTCAAAGGAAAGTACTGATTTGAACCGTTTATTAGAAGAAGTCAAAAGTTTAAAACGCAAAATCAAGAAGCGTGATCGTCGAGATAGATTTTCGTCTACTTCATCTTCAATGTAGTCTCGAAGTTTTTCCAGCTCTGAATTAAAAAGTTACGAGGTTCAAGGTCTAGAACTGTAACAAAATCAAGATCGAGAAGTCCTAGACGTAGAAAAGAGAATAGAGATTCTCATTCTCGCACACGTTCACGCACTCGATCTACGTCTCGTTCTGCCTCTCATTTCCGAAAAAGCCGTCTGGTAAGTTAATTTAAACCATCTAACAAACAGCTTATTTTTAAGATGAGAGAAGTCCGATTCTTCGACTGGTGAGCCTGTGTCATAAGTACAGGACAAATCCAGATCAAACATCCCTCTTAGGTTATGAAAATAGATGACTCAGCTCATTCTTAAAAAGATAGAAGGCCGACCCTTAGTCTGGTGAGCCTGTACACAAGTACAGGATTAATTCAGGTTGTTCATTCTTCTAGGTAATGGAAACGAGGAGGTCTCAAAGACGGATGGCTCCACACATAAGGCAAATCTTACAGAAAGAGAGAAAAACACCGATTCCAAAAAACTGGTCATCCTTGGGGTAAATCCATCAACAGTCAACCAAAAAGAGGTTAAGTTGCATCCAGAGTTAGTTTCAAGGTGGAAACATTGGCTTACAGTTGGCCTCACTGATCAAGTCAGGGAGGAATTGTTGAAAAAATATCCCACGAAGGGTGACTGCTTACTGGAACCTCCTCAGTTGAATCCGCAAGTAAAGCTTCATATGAATGACGTTGCTAAAAAACCCGACAAACATTTTCAAGACATCCAACGCTTAGCTGGTTCTGCATTGTTGGCTATAGGTCCGGCTATTTCCAATTTACTGGGAGAAGAAGGACTTAACCCCTTGAATCAGTTGGAAACGCTCGCAGAAGCGGGAAAACTCATTACCGAATTACATCACTCAGTTTCAAAGCGAGAAGAGCTTTTATTTCTCCAAGATATTCAAATTCAGTCAAAGAATTGTTGGACACGTGTCAGATAATCAGACCTTTCTTTTTGGAGATAAATTGACTAAAAAAGTTAATGAAGTTAAATCGCTTGAGAAGGTAAACAAGGACATGAAGCCTTATTTTGGTCCAACGAGTTAATTACCAAAATCTTCTGGTAATTTAAACATCAGGAGCTCTCTGACTAGGAATTTCGAGACATCGCGATCGAGCAACAGATTTACGTCTCGAACAAATCCCTCCAATTTCAAGGGAACCAACCAGGAAACAGCGTCCTCGTATCTGACGTCATCACAGCGACGTCAGCAAGCTCCGACAAATTTAACCAAATATCCGAAGCAGACCAACCGACAGAGACGATAGAGGTACGTAGGGCTGGCAGGCTGCAGAGGCTTCTTGGAAAGTGGAAAGAAATCACTAGCGATAAATTTGTTTTAAATTGTATAAAAGGCCTGTAGATTCCTTTTACTCAATTACCAAAACAATCGTCTTTACCTAGTAGCCCAAATTGGTCACATGAGGAAACCGTGGCTTTGAGGTTAGAAATCGATAAACTTTCAGAAATAGGGGCTATTAATCCTTGTGAATCCGTGGATGGTGAATTTATATCACCTTATTTTTTAGCGAACAAACCGGATGATTCTAAACGCTTTATATTCAACTTACAGAAGTTACATAATTTCATCCAGGTACCTCATTTCAAAATCGAGGACCTTCGTACAGCTTTTAAATTAATATAAAAATATAGTTTTATGTGTCACTTAGATCTAAAAGATGATTTCCTCCATGTACTTTACTAAAATCTTGAAGCCGTCGGTCACTTATCTGAGAGAAAGAGGCCTATCTTCGGTCTTATATCTAGACGATTTTCTAATTTTAGCAAACTCTTTCGACGGTTGTTTAAACAATGTAGAAACTACCATAGATTTTTTTAAATCACTAGGTTTTTTGATTAACTATGATGAAAGTCATTTAGAGCCCTCACAGGTATGTCCGTACTTAGGTTTTCTATCAAATTCAAAATGTTTATCGGTAGAACTTCCACCAGAAAAACGCAAAGATTTATGTTCTCTGATAGAAAAATTCAGGAAAAAACGGGCATGCACCATCAGAGAATTCGCCTAATTAATAGAACGATTAGTGGAAAGTTGTCCAAGAGTAGCCTATGGTATGTTTCACACGAAAAGCGTCAAAAGAGCTAAATTTCTCGCAATTACTTTGTCCAAAGGTAATTATAACGATCAAATGACAGTGTCACCTTCTGTGCTTCCAGACTTAGATTGGTGGAAAAATATTTTACCAACAACGTTTAACCCAATAAGACAGTTTTCCTTCGTCAAGGAAATTTATTCAGACGCGTCTAAAAGTGGTTGGGAGGCCTCATGTGACAATGAGTCAGTTGACGGCTTCTGGAATGAAGAAGACTCTTTACGGCATATTAATTATCTTGAAATTCTAGCTACATTTTGGGCCTTGAAGTCTTTCGCAGAAAATTTGCGGGAATGTGAAATATTACTCCGTATAGACAACACTACGGCAGTCTCGTATATTAAAAAATAGGCGGAATCAAATTTCCACATATCAATAGTTTAAGCAAAAAGATCTGGAACTGGTGCGAACAGAGAAATATATGGATTTTAGCTTTTTATATTGCTTTGAAAAAAAATATTGAAGCAGACAGGGAGTCTCGAATTAAAAACCTAGACACCGAATGGGAGTTAGCCAGTTTCGCTTTTAATGAGATTGTAAAATTTTACTCCACACCTGTGATAGATCTCTTTGCTTCTGATTCAAACACTAAATGCCAGTTATTTTTTTCTTAGGAGAAAAGCTCAAAAGCTATAGCAATAGACGGTTTTCAGTTTTTCGTTCGTTGCTTGTTTCTGAACCCGTCATATTTAAGCCTAGTCTAACTCTTTTGTTGTCACCTTGCAGAACTCGACTGCACCCTCTGACATCCTCACTTTCCCTGGCTGCCGGACTCTTATCCGGGAAAGTTATACGAGGAGAAAGTGTCCAGTGGAAACGATAGATGTCTTGGTGGCTTCTCTAACTATTGTAGCGATAAGAATCTCAATGTCTTCGATCAAAATACAAATATGATTTTAAGCTTCCTTACCAAGCGATTCAACAGTGAAGTCTCGTATAGTACCTTCAACACGACTAGGTTAGCGGTATCCGTTATTTCTAACAATAGAATTTCTGATTGCGTAATGGAACGTTTTTTCAGGGCAATCTATAAACTTAAACCATCTCGACCAAAGTATGCTAGAACCTGGAATGTGTCTCCAGTTTCAGATGAAATTTCGAAATGGTTTCCGCTTGATAAACCTAATCTGCAAAAACTTACTGAGAAACTTGCAATACTCCTAGCTTTAGGTACAGGTCATCGAGTTCACACCCCTTCACTCATTCCGTTAGATACAATTGTATTCTCAGCTTCCGAAGTAGAAATTAAGATCGAAGCTCTCATAAAAACGTCTAGGGCTGGAACGTATCAGCCTTGTCTAGTGCTACCTTTCTTTCATGAGAAACCAGAACTATGTGCAGCTTCGACCTTAAAACATCATTTAGAAAGAACAAGCGCATCAAGAGGTAATGCGAGTACGCTTTTTATTGGCTTAAAAAGCCTCATAGTGCAGTAGGTGCGCAAACTTGAGCCGTTGGATTAAAAATGTTCTATTTATGTGCGGCGTTGATAAACAGTTCACGGCTCATAGACCTAGACACGCATCCACCTCTTCAGCTCTTAAGAAAGGTTTAAACTTAAGAGACATAAAAAAAACTCTGCAGGATGGTCAGAAAGATCATCTGCCTTTGCACAAATTTTTAATATACCAATTATTGGGTCTGATAGCTTCTTTACTTCAGTTATGAGATCCTTATTTAGTTTTGTACGTGTTACTTATTTCTGATAAAATAAAATCAACCTTAGAAAATTGTCAGCTCCGAAAGTCTAAAAGTGTAATCCCGAGAACGAGGCAGGAAGTATGATTAACCGATTAAATGAAGTTACCTGTAAGTGAAGTTCAATCGTAATTATACGACTGCCTGGTTCGAAGGGATTTCGCCCCTCCCATACTTCAATTTTTTCCTTTCCCTCCCAAGCACGGAAAAAAATTCCGTGGACAATTTTCCCACGCATCTCTAAACTTAATGAGATCGTGAAGTCAGTGACAAAGGGAAATGCAGGGCCCCGATATAATTTATTTTACCTCTGAATTGTGGTGGCGCGAGCGGCATGAGATGATACTACAAGTGTAATCCCTTCGAACGAGGCAGGAAGTATAATTACGATTGAACTTCACTTACAGGTAAGTTCATTTAATCGGTTAATTATCTCGAAAACGGTGTGACATACGCAAAAACTTGAAAGATTCATGATAAATAACAATGAGTATTATTATTGGCGAAACTTGATATATTTTCAGATTTCCAGAAAACGTTGGAAGAGATGTGAAAACCGTCAAAATTTTAGAGATTTTTTAGAAGGGGATAGATTCATTCGGATTGAAAATGATTGAATGGCGAGTTTGGATTAATTCGGATTGAAGTTAATGTTTGTGCAAGAATTGAGAAGGATTGAAAAGACTTTTTAGATGAGCCTCGGATTCATCGCATTAAGCGCGCGGATTGAAAAGGACTAAAAGGTGTGTTAGGATTCAAGTTTATGTTGACGCACGGATTGAATGAAACACGGATTAAGAAGGGTTGAAGAGAAGTGAAAAATTGTTTGGAATTGTTTAGGATTAATTCGAAATGGT
Organism: Andricus curvator; assembly: GCA_932195095.1. Classification (NCBI taxonomy): domain Eukaryota; kingdom Metazoa; phylum Arthropoda; class Insecta; order Hymenoptera; family Cynipidae; genus Andricus; species Andricus curvator. Next base: position 388,079 of record CAKNYM010051769.1, on the reverse strand, counting down.
TCAAACTGCAAAAAAAATTTTTAAAGGTAATCACAAAATATCTCAAATGACAAAAACACGCAGGCCCAAGCGCGCCATCGGTCTCGTAATATAAAAATAAAACATTGTAAATAAATTATGTGATCTGCTGATATCGTTGGAGAGCTTATATTTTTCTCCATGTGACACGTATTATAGTTAATAATTCTGAAGGTCCTACAGTTATAAAATCAAGCAAATATGGATAATTTTCAGATCGTAGATCAAGAATCTTTCTCCTTCCACTATATTTATGCTGAAGGATAAATAAAGCTTTATTGTCAGACAGAAGCCATAAAAGCTAGTATATATTGCAGCTATTCGTCGAGTCACTTCTCACACTAAATTAACAAAGATCAGTTTCCAGTTGTAAAAATGAAGCTCATCGCTGATATTTTTCTGTTAATATTCCTGAGTGTCCTACACTTTCAACGTAAGTTTAATATAATATAATAATAATCAATACTCATAAAAAATATTACATTTGTTCTCAAACACGTTTACTTTCTCAAAATCATGGCTTCAAAATTAGACAATATTTCAAAATAAAACTGCTCCATGAAGGTATGAAAACAAGTTTGGGTGAGTCTGTATAAAAAATTAGGTTTCAGTTGTTCTGTTTATGGAATTAACTTTTCTTTATGACAGCTTATTTTGCAAGAAAATAAACAAGCATATCGTTCCGCAGTACGTAATAAAATATTAACGAATTCCACACCATAGTAAACATCGCAGAGAATTTCATATGAAATTATTACGTTCTGCAGAACGGCTGGCTTTTCTTTATTTCATTTCCAAAAGTCAAAATGTCAAAAAAGATTGAAATACACTTGATACCATATTGTATGGAGGAGACGAAATGTTTCCACGTCTGAAAATTGAATACTTTTTCATTTCAAGTTCTTAGCATTGAAGCCTTGGTAGAGATAATGTTGAATCAACAAAAATAGTCAAATAACAAAGTATAACGTTTTCAAGCGTGTAAAAAGTGTACTGGCCCAATTTATGTGAAATGATAAGAAGAGAGCATAAGTTAAGTTTTAGTCATAGCAGAACTGGCTACTGTTGGTTGTATGCAGGTCAAACTCGGGAGACTGGTCAAATTGACTGTTAGACTTATTATTTAAGTTCAGCATTGGACCTTGAAGAATCTTTCAAATTTTTTCACCCAGTTTTGACTCATGCGTGAGGAAGGCATTTTTTTCACGCGGGATAGTTGACATTGTTGACCAGTGGCTTTTCAAAACTGTTAGAAGTTCAGGGCCGGCGCCGCCCATATTTTGCATGTCTGGAGTTAGGAGTTTGTGGGGGGGGGGGGGGTATTTTTTAAAAGCTTTTGTTCATTTTAAAGACATGGTTCTTCTTCGTACATCATTCCTGCATATAAATGCGTTTATAATTTTATTAAAATCTAATTTATCCAAACAATTTTCGTGAATATGTAATATTGTCAGTTCATTTAGCCGCTTTTGCCCCATTGTGGATCTTAAATACGTTTTCACCACCACCTGCACAAAAAAGGTAATTGCGATTTGTTAATTGTGAATGAATTATATGAATATTCATATCGAAAGAAAATATAAGGCTAACGAAACTGAACAATTGTTAACAAATGATTAATATCGTAATAAATAAGAAATTACAAAAATGTTGTAAAATATAGCTTGCTACAAAATATTCCTTAAAGTTTATTGATTATAAAAAAAGATCATGAAAAATCTCAATCGTTAGAAAATTTTGAAAACGATGAAAAATTACGAAAAAGCAATGGTTTTTTATATAATTTGTGTAGAGACGACATGTTCACGATTGGCTTGCCAATGAAATATATTTTTTTACGTGGGAAATAAGGAGACACGTTTTTTTTCCAATTACCATAACGAAATTTATATATTCCATATGGAAATTTAACAAATGTAAGGATAAAATGAGTCTTTTCCAATTTTTAGTTTAAGAATAGTGCCATTTTTGCAATTTATGAGGTATCAAAGTTTTTCTTGTTTCAGTTTATCCAGTTCTTTTCATTCTTTCAAAATCCACAAAAAAAAATTCAAAAATAATACAAAATGGTAAAGTTATTTCTAAATTTTTGGAAAAAAAGAAAACAACTCTCAAATTTTGCGATTTTAAGGTTTTACTTGTTTCAGTTTGTCCAGTTTTTTTACTTGTTTGAAACCGATGAAAAAAATGAAAAAAGAATACAAACTGGTAAAGCTGGTTGGATTTCTTCACAATTACAACACATTTTTTTCGTTGAATTTTGCAGGAGTGATAGGTAATAAATATTTGAGGCGGACTAAGTCTTAGTTTGTTTGCGAAAAAACGAAGGAAAAGTAACCAGCTTTGCCCTTTTTGACGCATTATATCGTTATGTCCGATAAAATAACATTTTACTGATTTGAAGTAAAAAATAACAGTAAAATACAATAAATGGGAGAACAGTAAAAAAACGAATTCTGTTTCTCCCGAATTATCTATCACTCCTAACAATTTTCACGAAAAAAAGGTAACTGGTTTGAGAAAATTTCGTGTTTTAATTTTTTTTTTAATCGAAACAGCTTTACCATTTTGTTTTCTTTCTTTATTTGTCTCGTCGGCTTCGTAAGAGTGAAAAAAACTTGACAAACTGAAACAAGAAAAACTTAAAATCTCAAAAATTGCAAAGAGGCAAGGTTTCAAAAATCAAATAAAAAATTTCCTTCCGAAAAATACAAAATCCAGCCGATTTATTCTGGAATTAACCAAATATACGAATCAATAAATTGTTCTGAAACTTATTAACCCTTGCGCTGTAAACGTTTTTTCGCCACCTTTTCGCTGTAAATGGGGGTCTGTGAGACTCAAGGGTTTTTGTTTATTTGTTGAAGTGATAGGAAAAATCTGGCATGATTTAGACAACATCATTAAACCTTCTACTTAATGGATCACTCGAACAGTAACAGGAATAATTTTTTTTCAAACAAATTATTGCATATGAACAATTAAAAATACCAACGTACTGAATTTCGTCTGGGTCTCACAGACCCCCGTTTACAGCGGAAGGGTTAAACTTACGGTTTTCGGTATCGCAATCAGTTTCCTTCTTCTCTTGAGTAGTGTTTAAGATTTTATTTTCATTTTCTATATTACAATTATTATTCTCGCTAATATTGAAATAGTTCGCTATTAGCGGTATTGCTATTTCCTTCTTCTATCGATGGAAGAGAACTGAAAGAAATTATACCTGTAAATTTGAAATGGTCAAATATACAATCGAAAAGTTTCTCTTCAGAAATCGCCAGAATTCCGGATTTTTCTAACTATTCCTAACTTTTCATTAGTAGGATTTTGAGCAGAATAAAAAAAAATATTTGAAGAAAAAATAATCGAGTTATTTTGAGAAATTGAATTTTGACAATTTTCTAAAAAAAGGTTCTGCCTAGTATTTTACGGAATTTTCCGTGAAAATAACCGGCCAAGTATAGAGCTAGGGGGCTAATATTACGAAATGTTCCGTAGCGTTAGTCCTGATCGAGCTCGAGTCTTACGGAAAAGTCCGCAACGAAAGACAGTTAAAAAAAATTAAGACGTCAAAAGCGATATTTGAAAATATAAAGAAACAAAAATGAAAATTTGAACATCTTTTTTTAGCAAAATATCTGAGATGTTTTTTTCTTTTTATAAGTTGTGCAAGTTTAAAAAAATTGAGGAGATGAGGGTTTCACGTTTCTCAATCTGATGTGGAATATGTAAATAAATTGATAACTATTTTTTTTTAATTTTCAAAAAAATGATTATCGTAAAAAACAATATATTATAAAACTTTAAACTTACGGTTTTCTGCATCGCAGTCTATTTTCTTCTTCTCTTGAATGGTTACGTTTTCACTCCTACTTTCGAAATTACCATTTTTATTCTCACTAATATTACAACAGCTAAAGCCATATCACCGATACCATTGCCGAAAACAGAAATCGAAAACAAACAGTGCAGAACCCAGACAAGAGATATATTTTTGAAGCAGAAGTAAATTTTTTTTATCTTTCCGTCCAGTTTTCCATGTAGGGAATTTCCATGGTTGGAAATTTACATGTCTGGAGTTCTCCATGTCATCCATACTGGCTGCGCCGCCCCTGTAGAAGTTTAAGTTATACTTGTGCAAAAAACACCGATTATTAATGCAAATTCTCTTTCTTACAAAATTAGGTGTGACTGGACTTCGAATTCTGCATCCTTACTATCTCTTTGTACAATTTGCGGATAATACTATTTTTGAAGGAATGTTCACTCCTTCTTGCAGCGAGGGCGACATACCCGATTGGATGCAACCTGGTGGAGCAGCTCGTGAACACAGCGCTTACGGTTTTATACGAACGAAGGAAAAACGACAATCTCAGACAAATATTTTCAGACGGGAAGATGGGTTACCTTCTAAAAAGCCTTTTCATTCTCCAATGTACGCTGAACTACGTTTCGGAAACGAATGGTTTCAAGTTTTAAGCTGCAATAAGTACTCGCCCAAAGATAATCATGATCATTTTCGCCATCCTAATTTTCCACCCGATGACCACTTCTATGTAAATGGATCCATCAGCGTTGCGTCTCAGCCAGAAACCCCATTCCACTCCTGAGACATCCTCGGAGACACTCGATGAACATCACGACCGTTCATATCCACGTGTAATTACACATTTATATCCATATTGGAATACACAAGTGAATACGCAAGTAAACACACAAGTAAATGCACGTGGAAATACACGTGGAAATACAGGGACAAATACACGTAGGAACGTTTGGTGATGATATTATAATATTTATTTCTACAATTAGACATTATGAGCAAGCCAGGATATACACATATACATATATATACATATATACATATATATATATATATATATATATATATATATATATAGTATAGTATAGTATAGTATAGTATAGTATAGTTGCTCACATTATAAATCTTATACATGACAAAGTCAATTAGATATTAATATTATATTCTAAGCTGAAACAGAAAAAATCGTGTTAGAAGAAAGCAGCGCTAGCGGGAATAACGGTCATTCGGCACTAAATTTTCTATTTTAAATGGACATTCTCGCAAATCGTCATATTCAAGTGTTTTTCCTCTCATTGCACCTTCCTGTTGAGAATGGTAATTTTTTTAACCAATTTTGAAACTTGTATTATTTAAACTGCTAGTTATTGCAAATACGGCCTGATTATTTATTTTGTGAATATCACTTTTTCCTAGATACAATTCTCTACCAAAAATATTAGTCTTTCCAGCTCTAAATGACAATTATTAAGTTTGGAATATCTTTATAATTGATATGGAAAAAGTATGTCTTCGTATCGCCGTGAAAATTAATTCTATTTTCTCGACTATATCCTAGATTGCAATTGATCTCTTGTGAATATTATGATCCCTAATTTTACAACGAATAGTTTCTCTGTGTAAATAAGGGCATCATTTATTAATTTTTTTGTTCTTGAATTTTTTCCACAAAGTATGGTATTCCGCATTTAAAAGTACAAACATAGGTTAGGCTATACAACTATACTACACAAAGCATAAGGGCGTAAGTGCCAAATTTCAGAAATGCATTTTTTTATTTAAAATAATTTGTTTGACCAATCTCATGGCCCTGATTACTTCTTTTTGCATGTATTTTTTCAAGATCCAATGAAGCTAAGTGATAGCTCAAAAGCGCTTTCTTGTTTTTTTTTTCTTTTTAATAGAAAAGTTATAAGTTGCTTCTTTCAGGGTTTTCCTTTAGTGATTCGATAGAGATAAGTAATATCTCTAAAGTAATTTCTTATTATTTGAAAAATTTTTTAATAAAAAAGTGATGCATCTTCCTGATTGCTTTGAAATTGTTACCATTTTGAATAATTTTTTTCACAGTGCCTAATTTAAAAGCCCATAGAACAAAACTTGTTCCAATTACATAAAGCTCCTAACTAGTAATAACTTACACATTCTTTGGATCTTAAAATTGAAAAATTTCAATTTTTCACTTTTTAGCTTAAATTATTCGGAATCTGGAGAGTTCTGTCTCAGGTGTGCTGTTTTGTTTTATCGAATTTCTAATTTTTTTCTGTGGAATTTTCAGTATGAATAAAGCAAGGTAAAATAGATTAGGTGTTTGAATAATTTTAATTTTTACAATTTGCAGCAATAACTAAAATATTACGCAATCTCTGTCACGTTTCCCAATTGAATGACATTTTTAGATTACTATGTAGAGCAATAAATGAATTAATATATTTTCAATAAGCAATTGGTAGTTTTCCAATGTCAAATTATTAAATATTTCGACTTATTGAATAAGTAATTTTCTAGTTATCTTTAGTGGCTTACATTTCTCTAATTAAATTAATATAATTTCACTGAAAAACATTTTTTAAATCGAAAGAAGAACCGGGAAGTGGCTAGGATTCATCCTTAGATAATAATAGTAATCAATAATGATCATAATCATAATATTCAGAATGATAAAAGTCATCGAAAATATTTATATTCAAAAACGGTATTCAAAAATAAGATTAATTCCTAATATCGCACTAGCAGCGGTACAAATAAAATTGTCCAACTTTGGTTTAAATTGTTAAGAAATCATGTAGAGGTACTTTCATAAAAAATATATCAGCTTTGGATAATAGTAACAAAAACTTCCTGTTTGAATTTTTCATTCCTATCTAATATTTCAATCTAAAATATTTTTCATTCTTAGTTCTCAAATCTAAACTACAAATTGAAGTAGATCTCTTTTGAATTTTTGAAGAATAATAAATAATTATTTTAAAAAATATTGAAAAAATGATCAATCTTTTTTTTTTGCTTGTCCAGGACTAGTATTACGAAAAATTCTGTAATACTAGACAGTGTTTCAATAGTATTAATAATTTAAAAAAAACAATGTGTAATAATAATGGATAATTTATTACTAATCGAGAATAGTAGGCTTCAAAAATTAAATCAAGTAGAAGTCAAATCCTGAAAGATTATAAAATTTCCAAACAAGAGATAATTAAAAATTTTAATTCAAATTTAAATAAAATAAAATTTTTAATCCATTTTTGGTCTTGTTTCTTAAGTGATTACTTCTTTTTGCCTGCTTTTTTATGATCCAATAAAGCTAAGAGATAGCTCAAAAGTACTTTAAATTTAGAGATTTAAAGATTCCTTAAAGAATCCTTTAAATTTAAATATAATGCAAAATTTTAAAGTTTCAATAAAAAGCTTTCAATCTTAAAAACTTTTAGTCATACAGGTCTAAACTGAACCTGAAATTTGTTATCCATAAATGTTTTTACCTTTAAAATTGAATCAATTTTACTATCCAGTTGATTTGTTAAAAAAAATTGAATATTTGAGTATACTTCATTGATTTAGTTTGAATTCTTTAAAATGTTCAAATATTTGAATACATTGAAATAATAAATTTAAGAGTGAAAAGTTGCAAAACCTTAATTTTTCCAATGAAATAAGTATAAAGAAGCGAGAAAGTATAATTCTTGAATAAGACGTATTGAAATTCTTTTTGTAAATTACCCTGTAGACATTTTTTATTAAATTTCGAAAGCTATGAATTAACGAAATTTTATAGGATTAAATGTATGAGCAAATTTTTTTTACATGATGGGAATAAGGAGTTGATCATAATTCCCGTGAATTCTCATGAATTTTCTTCAATTGTTTTGAAATTTCTTGATTTCATTTGAGTACTCTAGAATCAATTTGAATCAGCTCAAATTTACTGAAATTTACTATAGAGATCAAGATTTCAAACATTTTTTGCAATACTTCCAGAACCATTTGGGTTTTCACAGAAGTAAGGTGTGACCATTGGGTCACACCTTACTTTAATAATGCTTTAATAATCTTAGATTTTTAATAATTCTAAAGAAAAATGGGCAACCTTATTTTTGCAATAAAAATGTAAGCACATAATAATAATTGCTGAAGAACATTTTTATAAATATATTTGAACAGTAAAATAGTTGTTAATCAGTTTATGAATAAAACAATTGCTGTATACTATTTTTATTATCAACAAAAACTGAGAGATTCGGTCTCATTGAACTTTTTTAAATATAAAATAATATCAATAATATAAAATTTGGAATGAAAGCCCTTCATTATCATCTTTGAATTTGAAGTCTTTAAAATTTAATACTTCAAAACAGAATGCGTTTTATTGAAAGCATTCCAAATTGAGTAATTTCAGATTTAACATCATAAGTTGAACAATTTCGAAAGAGAAGCATTAAAAGTTGAACAGCTAAAAATGGTTTTAATTTTAACCTTTTTGAGTAACCAAATTTTGATCAAACGCCTTTAAAATTGAATAAACCCAAAATCTCATGCATTTGAAATTCGGCAATCGGCAAATGTAAAGCATTTAAATCAGTACGATTTCAAAGTTAAAGCCATAAAAATTGAACAATTTTTATTTGCAGAACTATATAGTACTTAATGTGAAGCTCTTAAAGACTTACGAGCATTACTAGCAAAAATTTAAAACCAACAAAATTTATTTTTTCACTGCACAAAAAGGCGAACATTTTTACATCGATTTAATTTTTGTAGTCTGCACTTTGTAAGTGAATATTATATGCAAATTCATACATTGAACATTGTAAAAAAGATCCTGCAAAAAAAATTAATTTTGATGTTATAAAATTGTTGACTTTCTTTTTTTTCTTTAATTTTTCGTAAAAAATGTTTCAAATACAATTGCAGAAAATTGAAATTCAAGAATTGTTTATTTGATCTAAATCGATAGAATGCGTTTGTGTTAATAAATTTAATTTTTCGAGAATAAAGGCAATTTGCACAACAGTTTGTCGCAAGTAAGTAATGAATCAATCACCTTGGTGCTTCTCTGAGTCTCAATTTTCAAACAGTTTTTAGTGTGTTTCATATGTAAAAAGTTTATTTTTTAAGTTTGAACTCATTTGAGCTCATTTGAACCAAGCAATAACATCTTCCAATTCAAAAAAAACTTTTACTTCAGTCGATAGACTTGAATTTTTTTTGTAAGAAAATATTTTCCAGATTTAAAATCACATTTGACTTCTCAACTACCTACTTTTTAAATACTTTAAATATTTTAAATAAATACTTTTTAAATCCCTTATATCTTTCAACCCACAACAACGTTCTTTCGCTTATTTAATATTTCAGTGACTGAAATAAATATTTATTCGCAACAATAATTTCGCATTTTTATATATACCATTAAACCATTTCCCTTTCAGGGTAGGCGTGACACTACCCGATTCGGGTAGTGTTTCTAGGTTTTTCTTGTAGTTATAAATAACTACAAGTGTGGGCTCACCACACCCACGATGTGCCAACAGCACTCATGTCAGTATTCTTGAATGGTCACCCATCCAAGTACTAACCGCGTCCAACGCTGCTTAACTTCAGTGATCTGACGAGAACTGGGTTTTTCAGCGTGGTATGGCCGTTGGCCATTTGATTTTGATAAAAACATTTATTTGTTTCAGAGAAAAATTGTATGGGAAGATTTTTGTTTGCTGTGTACGATCGAGAAAATAAGTCATTTTCTTGCGGAAAATCACCATTTATATTCTAAAATAACATCAGTTGTTTCATTGCGCAGAATCTTTATTCAAGTTTCCTGAATCACAGACGTCATACTCTTTTCCCCTTTTTTAAAGAATTCCTCTTTTTTGCCTTGTTTTCAAGAAAATTTCCCTTTTTCTCATTTTTTGGAATCAATTCGAACTAAATTAATAGAACCCAATGAAAGATCTAACTATTTATGGTTAAAAGGTCATTATTTTTGATCAAAAAGTATATACTATTATATTTTTGGTTCTGAATTTATCTACTTTGCACGAAAATTCAAATGTTTTGTTGGACATTCGCTTTTTTTGGCTAGAAAATTTAAACTTATGAATTGAAAATTCATCTTTTAGTAGAAAGTCCATCCTCTTTTTTGGTTGAAAATTCATCTTTTATTGCTAAAAGCTAATTTTTTTCAATTAAAAAGCCTACTGCCATTTTTTGATTTAGAATCAAAAAGTAATCCCAGTAATCCCCGCGGTCCCAGTAATCGCCAGTTTTGAAGTGTAAACACCAGAAGTAAGTATTTTCCGCATTAAAATACATTCCTAAAATATTTTTAAGTAAGTTTGAACAGTGCTTGTTATGGAAACCAAATTAGTTTTTTTGTACAAATAGTGCACATGGGTAAAAAAAATTGATTTGTATTGCCGGTGGCCATGAATCACGAAACGTGGAAAATAGCTTAACATTTAGGTTATGAAAGACGTTTCTTTGTTTAAGCTTTTAATATGTCAAGAAATTACTTGATCAGGACGAAAATTATTTTTTTTGTAATGAAAGATCATTTTTGCTTCATAAAATTAAGCAAATTCTTCATTTAGTACCTTCCCGTTCGAGAAATATCGGGCGCGATTATAGGGACATTTCAAAAGCATAGTTGCTCGAATAATCGCGGGACGAATCTGTCAAAATTTTATTTCCATATTTCATTACAAATAATGATTTAATTAATTTCAAAAAGGCGTGAAATGAAATCGGAGAACTGACTTGTTACTGCGTGAAAAGTAATCGTAATATAAATTAGTGCTTAAAACTGAAAAAAGGTGATGTAAAATATTGGCATGACTTTAGCGATTTCATTATAAAATTTTTAGTTTTTTATCATTTATTAGTGAAGTTAATATTTATTGAGTAGTTTTTCATTAGCTAACATTAATCTATACTGCATAATATAAAGAAAAATGTGTAACAAATATATAATTATTGATAGTTTTAATGTTCTGACAACGTAAACAGAACATAACCTCCAAATACACATAATTTTTTTAGTCACTGCAATTTATCAAATTTCATCATTGTGTTTATAAGTTATGTTGCAAAAAAGTTAATTATACAAATTACCAGTGTGTACATTTTTGCATCCCATGTAATTATGTTGTACTTAACCATTTTATAGAACAAAGTTAGGTTATATGACTTCATACAACTCAATATTATTTTTCGAATTTTATTTAAAAAATGAAAGTGTTAATAATTTTTAATTATAATCTTCAGTATTATAAAAGAATTTCATCATTGTAGTTATCACTTATCGTGATAAAAATTCTAATAAACATTTACTTCGATTTATTTTTGAGACCACTTTATTTCTTATAAATAAAATATTAATTTTATTCGAAAATATTTTTAATTGAAATAAAAACTAAAATTTTAAAAGAAAATTCATTTTTATTATGATTAATTATTATAATGTCCATCAGACGTATTGGAACTATCAGAAGATTCGATTTTGAGGTTATGTTTCGACGGATTTCATCTCGGAGGTCTCAGTCTCTCAATCAATATAAAACTAACAATACATCTTTCATTTCATTAAAGTATACTTAAAATACAAAGATACACTTGAAATACACGTCCAAATCACTAAAAACTGATTTCAAGAAAACTTAACCTTTTTGGCGAAGACTGGGGCAACGACTGGCGATTACTAGTACATGGCAGATTTGGAAATGGTGGTGACTGGGACATCGGTGCTTTTTTACTTTTAATTGTTTATCAATAAGAAGTAATATTAAATATAATGTAAAACCAATTTTTATAATAGTCTAGGATGTTTAATGCTTCAATCAGTACCAATCATTTTTTAACTAATCCTTCCAAAACAATTTTCTAAATATTTGAAATCAATGAAATCTCTTATGGTGGCGATTACTGGGACGTTTACCTTATTTGGTTGAAAATTTAATTATTTATGTAAAAATGCAACTTTTTGATCGCAAATTCAACTGCTTTGTTGAGAATTTGTCGTTTTGAATAGAATATTTGTCCTTGTAAATTGAAAATTCATCTTCGGGTGAAAAACTCGTCTTTCTTGGTTAAAAATTAATCTTTTATAGCTGAAAGTCCTTTTGGAAGGAAAATTCATCTTTTGGTAGAAAATGTATGGTTAAAAATTCATCTGTTATGGTTGGAAGTTGATTATATTAAATTGAAAATAATTATATTTTTGGTCCGCAATTCATCTATTTTGGTTAAAAGTTCTCCTATTTGGTTGGAATTTTTAGTTTTTTTGGTCGTAAATTTAACTGTTTTGTTGAACATTTATGGTGTTGGATAGAAAATAAGTTTTTTTTTTTATTCAAAAATTTTTCTTTTGGTAGAAAACTCATCTTTTTTATTAAAAATTTATTTTTTATGGATGACAGTAATTCTTATATTAGGACTACTATCATATTTTTGGTCCAGAATTTATCTATTTTTGATAAAAATTCTATTTGGTTGAAAATTTTATAATTTTTTCAAAAGTCATCTTTTTTATCGTAAATTCAACTATTTTGTTGAACATTTGTCATTTTGGATAGAAAATTCGTCCTTTAAATTGAAATTTTATCTTTTGGTAAAAAACGCATCTTTATTGGTTTGAAAATTCATCTTCGATGTTTGAAGGCCATAAAAGATGAAAGAGAATGAAAATGGAAGAGAAAACTCTTTTTTTTTCAAACTGAAAATTTATATTTTGGTAGAGATGTCATATTTTTTTAAATAAAAATTAATCTTCCATGGGTGAAAGTTAATTCCTTTTAATTAAAATTTCTACTATCATATTTTTGGTGCAGAATTTATCACTTTTGGTTAAAAATTCTAATATTTAGTTGAAAATTTTATTATTTGGTTGAAAAATCCACTATTTTCTTAACGTCATCTTTATTGTTCGAAAGTTAATTCCTTCAAATGAAAAAGTCTGTTATTATACTTTTGGACCAAAATTCATCTCTTTTGGTGAAAAATTCTACTATTTGATTGCAAATGTAATTATTCTGTCAAAAATTTAACTATTTTCTTAAAACGTCACCTTTTTTGGTCGTAAATTCAACTTTTTTGTTGAATATTGGTCTTTCTGGAAAGGAAATTCATCCTTTTCTTATGAATGAAAAAATTATCTTTTAGAAGATAACTTATCTTTTTGGTTGAAAAAGAATTTTTTATTGTTAAAACTTAATTATTTTTATTTGAAAAGTCTACTACCATATTTTTATCTCAGAATTCATCTGTTTTAATTAAAAAATCATCTTTTGGCAGAAAAGTCATCTGTCTTGGTTGAAAATTAAACTTTCTTTTAAAATATTCGTCTTTTCGACTTCAAAGTTCAAGTATTTAGTTGCAGTTTAATCTTTTTGGTATTATAAAAATTCGATCATTTAGTTGTCAATACAACTATTTGGTTTAAAATTCAACTTTTTTTTCAAATTCATCTTTTCGGGTTTAAAAGTAAAATGTTTTTAAAATATTCGACCTTTTATCTATAAAACTCAACTTTTGTGTCCAAAATTCAACTTATTTGGTTGAAAATTCCACCATTTCGTTAAAAATGAAATGTTTTCTGAATGGAAATCTTAGGAATATGATACCTAAATTGATGTTATTTAAAAGAATTTAGTCCTCTATTATTCTACTATTTTATTGGAAAACCACCCCATTTCTTCTATTTTGAGAGCATTTTAGGCTGTGAAGTCTGAAACGATTTTCAGAATAATTTACATCATATAATTTACCTCAAAGGTCTGAAATATTTAAGGCTTTTCCAAGTTTATATAATAAAGCAATTAGTATGGAATAATAATGATTATAAACGCGTAAAAGTCAAACAGGATGAATGGAATTTTCGACCGGAAAAGCCAGGAAATAGCCTGGAATTTTGTTTGAAGCTTAAGTGGCCGCACCCTATTACACTGGAACCTGGATTTTCGCAAACTGGATTTGTGCGTTCCGAGAATTGATGCCGCTCGGCGGTTTCGTGATGAAGGAGAGCTACGGGACCGAAAGGAAAGGATGTGTTTAGTCAAGTGTGAAAAAATGCCTGAGGGTTGCACTCTCACCGCGTTAGTTTCATCAGGTTGCGTCATGCCTCAAACTCCGACAGAAATCGTTTACGCGGCCCTGTCTGTTAACGTTCGAAATCCCTGGAATTTTGTCGAAGATGATAGCGAAAATCGTGCATAAATCCAGTTCCCAGTGTATATCACACAGCACAGAAGATGTGTCAGTGAATTTATTTGTCAATAATTGGTTATCAAAGAGGAACTTATCCATATTTTCATTTTGACACATATTTTTTTTAGGTCATCAACTGTTTGTCTAGCCATATAGTCTATTCTGCACTTTCCTCGTGAAAAGAAAGAAAGTAGGTCTCGGTATTAACAAAAATCGATCTAATAAGCCATTTCAAATCCAGAATAAGCATTGCTGAAAGTGCTGAAGTAGATTTAAATGATCATTTAACATTTTAGCACCCTCAAATGAACAGTGAAAATGGAGAGTTAGAGCCTGTTGAAAATTAGGCTATATAGATATAGATATATGTATAACGCTGTGAATGCGTGTATAACGACGCGTTGCAGAATTTGAATGCCCTCCTCGAATTTCCGTGTAGTTGTAGTTCATTTCGGTAATATAGCTTCCAAGCCCCGAGCAAATCCTGAATACAATGGTGATGTACCAATCGAATGCCAACAATTACTAGTCTACACCGAACCTAGTTTCCTCGTGTAGAGAGCTAGCCAATCAGTTTTACGAGGGAATAGCCCGAAGTAAACCAGAATTGCATTATTAAAATCTAATCTGCCTTTGATCCAGTAGATCGGCAATTACTCTTGGCACAGAAAATCTTAGCTGCACTTGATATGCAACCTACTACAGGTACTTGACCTGGTGATGCAGTGTCTTCCATTATTTTAGATGCGATAGTATCTCTTCTTCACTTTGTAGAACTAGACTTTAAATTTTAATCCGTGAAAATTTACTGATTCCAAGTCAATTTTGAATGATTGAAATAATATGTATTTGATGACTGACAAATCTGTCAAAAGTATCTGTTTGAATCAGTCAATCGGACTCAGTGATGATATGAGTCATTTTTAAAGATCCAGTCTCTATAATTTTCAACTAAAAAGGGTCTTTTTTCAACAACAAATGTAATTGTTACATTTTCGATTAATGAAATCAATTTTCAACAGAAATCAATTTTTTAGCAAATTAATTAAATTTTCAACCAACGAGATTAATTTTCAAATATGGTGATGAATTTTTAACAAAGTAGTTCAACTTTCAACCATATACTTAAATTTTCAGCGATCAAAGAATAATTTTAAACCAAGGAGATTAATTGTATCTTAAGAGAGACGAATTTTTCAACAAAATATAAGAATTTTTAACCAAAAAGTTGAATTTTCAACCAAACAAGAAAACAAGAATCTCAACAAAATAGTTAAATTTTCAAATGAACAGATGAATTTTCAACATAAATGATGACTCTTAAAAAAATGAATTTTTAACAGGAGAGTTCCAAATTTAACGAAATAGTTGGATTTCTAACCCCAATGATGATTTTTGAACAAAGGACTATTTTCTACCCAAGAAGAATAATTAAAGAATCAAATTTTCAATCAAAAATGGAATAGTAGAATCGTGTCCTTTAACAAAATTAATTTAGAAAAAGGCAATTTTCAACAAAATAATCAAATTTTCAACATAATAGTTTAATGTTCAAGAAAGGCGATGAATTTTCAACCAAAATGATAAATCATCAATCAACAAAATTAATTTTAACAAAGCACCACAACCTTCAACCAAGTAGTTGAATTTTCAAGCAGAAAGGATGAATTTTCAATATCAAATGTATTTCAACCACGAATTATTTTAATTTGAAATGAAAAATAGTTGCATTTAGCCAAAAATATGAATTTTCAACCACGAACATTTATTTATTACCAGGACAGACGAATTTACAACAACATACATGAAATTTTTACTAAATATGTGAATTTTCAAGTAAAAGAGGTCAATTTTCAACCAAAAGTGGAATAGTTAACTTTATCTTTGAAAAAATTAATTTTCAATCCGAAATAAAAAAAATGTAACGGATGATAAAAAAATTATTTTAAATCTAAAAACAGTTGATATTTCTACCAAAAAATATTTTAATTTAAATTAAAAAACAGTTTAACCTTCAAACAAGTACTTGAATACAAAAAAATACACCAATTTTTAACCAAATAATTAAATTTACCAATAGAATAGATCTATTTTCAACTAAAATCATCAATTTTCAACCAAAGATGGAATAGTGAAATTTTCAGTTCCAAAAATTAATTTTCAACCAAATAGTTGAATTTTTAACCAAGCAGATTAATTTTCTACCAAAAAAAGATGAATTTTTGACAACATAATTGAATTTTTAAACAAAAAAGATGAATTTTTTGTCAACAAAATTAATTTTTAACAAGGTTTCAAATTTTCAACCATGCAGTTAAATTTCCAATTGAAAAGGGAAATTTTCAACTAATGATATAAATTGTTGACAAAAAATGAAGTACCTAAATTTTCAGATAAAAAATTTAATTTATACCATACAAATTTTTTTGTTGACAACATACATGGATTTTCAATTAAAAAAGATCAGAACGTTGAACATCGCAGGTATTAGCGATGAGGAGAGAAATATGCTCAAAAATTATTACAAAGACAAAAATAGGAAAGTTAAACGACTAGTCCGGGAAAGTAAAGATAAAATCAGAAGCAAGAAACTAATATTTAAAAAGATGGAGGAAATTAAAAGTACAGAGTTTGTCAGCATGAGAAACAGCAAAGGTGAAATGCTATATGATACAGACGGGATAGTAAACGCTTTAAAAGACTCTTTTAGAGAATTATTAGAAGGTGAAGCTATAGCGCAAGATAACTGCGATATAGAACAAAATGCATTAGAAAACCCAATTGAGAAAGTCTGTGTCACTGAGGTTAGAGATATAATTAAGAACTTAAAAAGGATAAGGCTGCTGGTATAGACAGTATTAGCGCTGAAATGCTCAAACACGGTGGCGAGTACATACCTCACAGGCTGTGCGAATTGATAAAATGGATCGAGATGGGAGAAGTCTCAGATAAATGAAAAAAGCAACTATCGTACCAATATACAAAAGAAAGGGAGATAGAAGCAATTGCAATAATTACAGAGGTATCAGCTTATTCAGTATCGTAAGTAAAATATACTCAGAAATGCTTATTCGTAGGGTAATGAAAATAACGGAAGAAAAGATATGGAAAGTCCAAAGTGGATTTATGCCAGGATGATCATGTATAGATCAAATATTCAGCTTAAGACACATCACAGAAAAAAGTTTGAGAGTAGAAAAGAAAGTTTTCTGTGCATTTGTTGACCTAGAAAAGGCATTTGACAAGGTAAATAGAAGTAAATTTTGGGAAGTCCTTAAAAAGTTCGGAGTCAATGGATGGCTCCTATAAGCAATAAAAACAATATATACAGGTAGTAAAGCGAGTGTCAGGGTAAACGGAGAACTGAGTGAATGGTTCGATATTATGCAATGCGTGAAACAAGGATGCGTTATGTCCTCGTGGCTATTTATCATATTTATGGATAAGTGTCTAAGAATGTCCCTCTTCGACGAAGAAGGTGTAGATCTAGACAGTGAGGGTACGTGGGTTAGCTTTCGAAGATGGCAAGATTGTGATGGCAGAATCGATCGAGGACTTGCAAAGAATGTTGAATGAACTGAGTACAAGCTTGAAAAGCATCGGCCTCAAAATTAACGTAAATAAAACGAAAATGATGGTGTTTGAAGGAAAAAGTGAGAAAACAATATGCAAAACTAGTTGAAAACAACCTAAAAAGTCCTAAATGATGAGAGATTAGAACAAGTTGATAAGTACGTATATCTGGGTAGCCTATTCACTAGCGATGGAAAGATAGTTGGTAAATTAGATAGGCACATAAATGAGGGTAAGAAGGTTATGGGTAGAGCATAGCCCATTCTCAGAAGTGATAACATATCAAAAAAAGCTAAAATGGCAATATATAATTCTATATTTGTACCGACAGTACTATACGGTAGCGATACATGGACCTGTCAAGAAAAGGACAAGATCAAAATTAACGCGATTGGCATGAAATCTCTCGACACTCTCTGTTGCCCTAAAAACTCAATTGTTTCTTGAAAATTCAACTTTTTAAGTAGAAAATTAACTTTTTTTGTTGAAAATTCAGTGTTTACTAAGAAATTCGTTTTCTTAGCATGAAAATTCAACTATTTAGTTGAAAAGGCAACTATTTTTGGTTGAAGTTTCATCGTCTTTGTTTGAAAATTCATCTATTCGGTTAGAAATTCAACTTATTCGTTAAAAAGTCGACTCTTTTGCTTGAAAGGTTAACTATTTCGTTGTAAATTCAACTATTTGGTTGAAAATTCAACTTTCTTCGCTGAAGAAAAACGATTTTTTGCGAATACTTTTTTTACCTAAATGTTATACTGTTTGGATATAAATTCAATTCTTTTGGTTGAAAATTAACTTTTTTGTTAAAAATTTAACTACTTGGTTGGAAATTGAATTCTTCCGTTGATGATTCAATTTTTTTTGTAGATTTATCACATCAGTGAAAAATTTATCTTTTGGTGGAAAATTGATCTATTTCGTTGAAAATTTGCTGTTTTGATAAAAAACTAATTTTTTAACTAAAAAATCACCTATTTGATTTTAAGATGCATTATTTCAGCTGCAAATTCAACTACTTGGTTGAAAGTTGAACTACTTTGTTAAAAAATTATTTTTTGGTTCAATATTAGTCGTTTCAATTAAAAGTTTATTTGTTTAATTGTAATTTTTTTTGGATCACAATTATTCTCCTATTTCCGGGAAAAATCTCCTTATTCAAAGATTCATCATTGTTTGTTTCAAATTTGACTTTTTTTGTTGAAAATGTAAGTTTCTTCTAAAAAATTCTTCTTCTTAGTATGAAAATTCAACTATTTGGTTGAAAATTCATCTTTTTTGATTGAATAATAACTTTATTATTGCAAATTAATCTTTTCGGGTTCAAAGGTCAACTGTTTTCCAAAACATTCGACTTCTTGTCTTGAAAACTTACCTTCTTTGTTGAAAATTCATCTCTTTCGGTACAAAATTCATATTTTTTTGTTGAAAATTCACCTTCACTGGTTAAAAATTCAACTATTTGACTAAAAAACGATTAATTTTTTAAACTGTTTTTTGAGTTGCAGAAGTTGATTTTTGTTTGGGTCCAGAGTTATGTTGTTTGGTTATAAATGCAATTTTTTGGTCCAAAATTAACTTTTTTGTTGAATATTCATCTTTTGAGGATTCAAAGTCAACTGTTTTCAAAAACATTTCACCTTTTAGCTTGAAAACTTAACTCTTTTGTATATATTTTTTTTTCAAAACATATTGATGCCCATTGTTACATATTTCACAGACGAAATGTTTTTTATTCTATCAAATATTTCAGTGTTTTGAACAAAGTGAGTGTACAAATATTATTTATCTTGACTAAAAATACAATCGAGTAGCTTAAGTTCTTACGGACGTCCACGCCCCACATAAAATCCAATAAAATAACCGGAAATGAGTTAAGAAAGGTTGTGCTCTCAAAATATTTTCTTGCCCCGCACCTTCAAAAGGTGAACCCAAGAATTCATATCCAATTAGAGGGAACGACTTATGTTGACATCCTGAAAGTGCACTGGAGATAAAATAAGTTTGAACGAGATGCCGCTGAGCGGGTGGCAGGTATACCTATACTAATCCCCGAGGATATAATAATTTTAAAGTACTCTTGTCAATGCTCTTGTGGCTTAAAGCGAACAGGATCAATACCATGAAAAAGAACACCATTGCTTCGCCTATAGATTTTATTTCTACAATGATATATGTTTATTATTATTTTCAGTGTATTGTAAGAAAGTATTGCCAAAAATACAGATATTAATATTAATTATACATTTACATCTAATGACTCTGTAAAGCTCTTCACTTCGGGTGATCGCTAGAGATTGATCAGCGACCTGGGCTAGAGCAGTGTTGCGGAACGAACGCGTTATCTAAATAAACAACACGGGAGTTCTAAATCAATCTTCAATTTAAAAAAAAAATTACAATTTCATCAAGAACTTTCGCTATTATAACAAATCACATTGAACTGTAGTTCGATTATTAAAAATTGTACAATAATTGATTTTACAAGACGATTCTGAATCCGTTCAAAATTAAGCAAGTGACAGATTTTAACGTTAAAAATGGAAATTTTGCAATTGGAAAGCCTCAGTAGTTAAACAAATGTAGACTTTCGATTAGAACTTTATAAACTATTCTCAATCTTAGGCTAGAAAACTGAAAATTTAGCTCAAAAGAAAATGTTAAATACTTGAAAAATGTTATGACACTATTTTTCAAATTAGTGACAATATTTACATTGTAAAAGCCTCAAACTAAAAAAATAAATATTTTTTCCACTATATCGATACCATTTTTCACATGTCAAAATGCTCTGAAAACAGGGGAATACATTTTTTTAAATAAAATTAATGTAGGTACTATATTATATTAAATTAAAATACAAAAAATGCTCTAAGTTCCCAAGCTTTCAGGTAAAAATATTGCATTTTTAATAAAAGTTATTAATTTGAAGCTAAAAGGCAATCCAATCGGATAATTCCTTCAAATGTCATCGTGTTTACAGACTACATAAAACCAATACCTTCTCATTATGATGAGAACGTAAAGAGATGAATTTTTAACAAAAAATATAATAGTTATATTTTTACAAAAAAATTCAATAACATGTTTTCATTTTTGTCCAAAAACATCAATTTCCAAACAAAATTATGAATTTTCATTAAAAGAAGTATTTTCAACAAAATAGTTTAATTTTCAACCAAAAGAGGGGAATTCCCAAAACAACCTGAAAATATCAATTTTTAATGAAAAAGTTAATTTTCCACCAAATGGTTGAATTTAAAAACCAAAAAGGATGACTTTTTTAGAAAATTGTTAAATATTCAAGCCAAAGAGACGAATTTTCTTCAGAATACATGAATTGTCAACTAAGAAATATCAATATTTAACCAAAAATTGAATATAGTTAAATTTCGGTTTAAAAAGTTAATTTTCAATTTAAAAACGAATTTTCAGCAAAATGTGTAGATTTTTCACCATATAGTTGAATTTCAACTAAAAGAGATGAAGTTTTAATCAAATAGTTGTATTTTTGACTAAAAAATATAAATTGTGAACCAAAAATAGAATAGTTAAATTTGCAGTTAAAACAATAAATTTTGAATAAAATAGTTACATTTTCAAACAGAGTGATGAATTTTTCAATAAAATGATCAATCTTGAACCGAAATAGTTAAATTTTAAGCCAAAAAGATGAATTCTTGACTAAGAAGATTAGTTTTTTACAAAAAAGTATGAACTTTTAACTAAAAAACATCCATTTTCAACAAAAAATGGAATATTTAAATTTTGAGTTGAAAAAATTAATTTTCAGAAAGAAGAAAAACGATTTTTTAACGAAGTGGTTGAATCGTGAACCAAAACAGATTAATTTTCAACCGACAAATTATATTTTTAATGGAGAAAGATTATTTTCAAAAAATTAGGGAAATTTGTAAAACGAAAAAGATTTTTCAGTCCAAAAATAATACTTTTTTTTTAATTTTTTTTTCAAATTCAGTTCTCTTTTAAGTGTAAAAACGTGGAAAAGAGGGGAATAGGGAAATGACTGTAAATCCTGCGATGAATAAATGGGAAGTTTGACTTAAAGTTAATTTCAGTCAGTTGTTTTCTCATATTATTATTATTCAAATAATTATAAATTTTCACTTCATGCAAAGAATATGAATAAAATATTTTTCTTATTATATTCCTGTGTGTATGATCATTTACATTAAAAAGGCTTAAGAAATATATAATTAGGAATTCGGATAGTGGGCGTGCGTATAGCAATAATTATTAATTTAATCAGTATATTTGTACTAATTATCAGTGACTGATAATTAGTAGAATTTAACTGACAATCAGTTATATTTTACTGTTTTATGTTTAGAGATCATGCACTGAATTATTTAATTAATTAATTCAAATGGAGAAAAAAAGTTGATAACGATCGAATGCTTAACCAAATGAACTTTTCTACAGGTTAAATCCCTAAATGGTGCAACGTAGAAATTATTTGAATTTTTTAAGCCTATCTTTCTCTAAAAAATAGGTGTGTCTCGAAAACCTCGAAAACATTGTTGTCGCTTTACCTTAATGCCGATTGGGTAATTTGAAAAACTCGAGAAATGAATTTTGCCACATTCCGAACCAAAATCAACGCTTTTCAAAAAAATAGTTGAGTTTTCAACAAAAATGTTCGTTATTTGTTAACCAACTAGTTGAACTTTCTACCAAAATATGCAGTTGAATTAAACAAAAAAAATTCAACAAAACAGACGAAAAATAAAATATAAAATATAATATAAAAAATAAAATATGAATTTTCAAGATAAAAGTTACATTTCAACCAAATAGTTGAACTTTCTACCAAAAGAGTGGAATTTTTTACCGCTCGAAGAGCGGAAAGCCCTCGTTGATTTGAATTGAGCATTTTAGCATGACGTCATAGGATTGAATATGAATTTTCAGAGAAAATATTTTAAACGTAAAAGTAAGTCATAAATGTACAAATAGTAATATTTGTCAAGTGTAGAATGTATTTTATCAGTCATGTTTCATTATTTTTTCGATTGACGATCTTTCAATGTCACGAAATAAAACATCCAAAATTTATGGTTAGTGTATCAGATCGATTTGATCAGAATCGGGTAGTCTAACCATGCACATCGAGCTTATTGTATTTCGTGAAACTGAAAGATCTTCAACCGATAAAAGCATGAAACATAATTGCGCAAATGCATTCTACACTTGAAAAATATCTTTATTTAGATCTTTATAACTTACCTTTACGTTTAGAATATTTTTTCTAAAAAAACGTATTCAGTCCCATGCCAAGATGAAACAAATATGCTAACCTTCCCGATATTTCCACCCATCCCATCATGACCGTGACGTCATGCTAAAATACACAATGCACAAAAGCAAGGAGGCAACCAAAGCTTACAGCGCGCGCATCGATACAAGGCCGAGGCAACCAATGAACGTCGCTTGACAAAATCATCCCACAACTCGCGGTAGACGTGGGGGCCCCTTCAGCCTTGAAATACACAAATGTTTACGTTTCGCGGTCCTTGAAATAGGCAAGAGTTCACTGTATACAAAAACACAAAATAATTTCAAAGTAACTGAAATTAAAGTTCCAAGTTACTGCAAAAATTGTAACTAAGTTACATTACAAGCTACTTTTTAAAATAGTAACGAAGTTACCTTGAAAGTGACAAATAACGTAACTTTTCAGTAACTTAGTTACTTGTAACAAGTTACTACCCACCTCTTGTAATTAGTGTGTGCGTAGCGAGCACAATGTTCTAGTAACATTAAATAGTGATTGAAACAGAGGTACGAAAATTTATTTTGAAGTATTATAAAAATTTGTTCTCGTTTTCGCTACCTTGCGCTTATACGGAATTCGTAATCGAGATTTTGCTTTATTTTCTCTTTTACTATAAAAATGAGGAATTTAAGAACCCATAATTGGATGGAAGGAAATAAACAGACGTGCATTTGCAGCCGTTTCCTCTTTGCAACTCGTATCTTTTCTTTTATTTAAGATCTCCCTCCTTTTCGTGTCCTATTTCTATTTTCATTTTGTACCTTGCTTTTTAATAATGTAAGAAAATGTTTCTTTGCTTCGTCAGTGTCTTTCACGTCGTTTTTCTGCCCAATAATTCCTTGCTCTTTTCGTTTCCGAACTGCAATGTAATCCTTGAAACTCTCCCTAAATCCTCTTTTCTTCATACATATCTCGGTAGGTCCCAGCGTTGGTTGTTATTTTCTTACATAGTCTATTGTCCGTTCCCATCTCTGAATACTGTGGATGCGCTACGTTCCACTTTCTACATCTCCACATGTCCTCGTTTTCGAATAAATCCTACAAATCTTATTTTTCGTGAATATCGCATTCCCAGGGCTCGGATCGTGCAACTGGTTCGACTTTTTGCTACTTTTTGTGACTTTTTTCTGTTATTTTTTCAGAAGTTCGCTATATACTTAGTTTTAATTTTGAGCGCAATGAAACTTTAAAAATTGAAATTAAAAACTAAAAAACTTGTACCATTTTAATTGAGAACATTAAAAATTAAATAATTTCTCATTGATGCTTTATGCTTATAAAATTTTTTTAATTAATAGCGTTTCTTTCCTCGTTCCTTTGCTTTAATTCGAACTGGATTAATAGAACCTAATACGAAAATCCAACTATTTGGAGAAAAATTTAATTCTTGTGTTCAAAATTCATCTTTTTTGGTCAAAAATGTAACTCTTTTCTTGAACCTTCATCTTTTTGGACAAAAAATTCATCCTTCTGAATTAAAAATTCATCCTTCATGGTGAAAAAGTCATATTTTTTGGTTGATAATGCATCTTCTGTGGCTTAAAACTAACTTCTTTCTTGAAAATTTAACTGTTTTCTAAAATAATTCGTCTTTTTGTATTTAAATTCAATTATTTGGTTAAAAATTCATCTACTTTGTTGAAAAGTCGTATTTTTTTATTGGAAGTCCAACTATTTGGTTCTGAATCCAACTGGTTTGTTGGATCTTTTTTTCAAAAATTCAATTATTTTGTAAATAATTTATATATTTTGTTGAAAAGTCATCTCTATTGATTTAAATTTCAACTGTTTGGTTGAGAATTTTTTTTTAAATTTAACTATTTGGTTAAAAATGTATCTTGCTTACTTCAAAAAAATCTATTTGCTGAAAATTCAAAATTTAGACTAATAATTCCGATGTCTTCTGAATATTCCGTCTTTTTGCATGAAAATTAAACTATTTGGTTAAAAATTAATCTATTTTGTTAAAAAGTCGTCTCTTTTGATACGAATTCCAACTATTTGGTTTGTAACTGCAACTGTTTGGTGAAAAATTTTGTTTAATTCAACTATTTTGTTAAAAATTCATATTTTTGGTTGAAAACGATCGATTTGTTAAAAATCTATTTTTCAGACCGGTAATTCAACGGGATTTCAAAACATTCGTCTTTTTGGTCAAAAAATTCAACTATTTGGTTGAAAATGCAACTGTTTTTGATTAATGTTCAATATATTTTATTCGAATATTTTATAAATTGGTTGAAAATTCAATTATTTTCTTCAAAAGTAATCTTTTTTGGTCACAAATTCAACTGTTTTGTTGAACTCTTATCTCTATGGATAGAAAATTCGTCCTTAGGGATTGAAAGTCATCTCTTTTGGTTTCAGTCATCTTCTGTGGTGAAAAATTCATATTTTTTTTGTCAAAAATTTAACTGTTTTGTTGAAAATTCGCCTTGTTGGACATAAAAATTTATCCTTTTAGATTGAAGATTCCTTCTTCATGTTAGAAAAGTCATATTTTTTGGTTGACAATTCATCTTTCTTTGTTGAAAATTAAATTTTTGGTTGAAAATGTAACTGTCTTCTAAAAATTTTGCCCCTTTGCATGATAATTCAACTATTTAGTTAAAATTTCATCTATTTTATTGAAAAGTCGTCTCTTTTGATTAGAAGTCTGACTTTTTGGTTGTAAATCAAACTGGGTAAAATTTTTTTTTTTTTTTTTAAATTCAACTATTTGGTTAAAAACTCACCTTTCATGGTTGAAAATAATCTATTCGTTGACAATTGAACTTTTTAGGGTGATAATTAAACTGTCTTCTGAAAAAATCGTATTCTTGGCTTAAAAATTCAATCATTTTGTTAAAAATTTATTTAATTTGTCACGAATTAAACTGTTTTGTTAAACTTTCATCTTATTGGACAGAAAATTCGTCGTAATAATGGATTGAAAATTCATGCTTTATGGTGGAAGTCATCTTTTTTGGTTGAAAATTCATCTTTCTCGTTCAAAAATTTACCTGTTTTGATGAAAATTAGTCTTTTTTATACGAAATGTATCCTTTTGGATTGAAGATTCCTTCTTCATGGTAGAAAAGTCATCTTTTTTGGTTGAAAATTCATTTTTCTTGGTAACTTTAACTGTCTTCTGAAAAGTTCGTCTTTTTGGCTTAATAATTAATCTATTTGGTTGAAAATCCTTGCTAATTAGAAAATTTGATCATTTGATTGAAAGTTCAATTTTTTTGTTTCAAAATTTATCTTTTTTGGTCCCAAATTGAATTGTTTTATTGTACTTTCATCTTTTAGAACAGAAAATTCGTCCTAAAAATGGATTGAAAATTCATCCTTTATGGTGGAAGTCATCTTATTTGGTTGAAAATTCATCTTCTTTGGTCGAAAATTTAACTGTTCTCTTGAACATTTGTCTTTTTGAATAGAAAATTCCTCCTTTTGGACTGTAAATTCCTTCTTCATGGTAGAAAAGTTCTCTTTCTTGGTTGAAAATTTATTTTTCTTGGTTGAAAAATAACTTTTTTGTTGAAAATGTCTGTCTTCTAAAAATTTCGTCTTTCTGGCTTGACAATTCAACTATTTGGTTTGAAATGCAACTGTTTTTCGTTGTGGTTTAATCTCTTTTATTTGAAAATTTGATCATTTGGTTTAAAATTCATTGATTTTGTTCAAAAGTCAACTTTTCTGGTCACAAATTCAACTGTTTTGTTCAATTTTTAATTTTTTGAACGAAAATTTATCTTTTATAGTGGAAGTCATCTTTTATGTTGGAAGTCACCTTTTTGTTTAAAAATTATTTTTTTTTGTCGAAAATTTAACTGTTTTGTTGAACATTCACGTTTTTGGATAGAAAAGTCATCCTTTTGAATGAAATATTTCTTTTGTATGGAAGAAAGCTCATCTTTTTTGGTTGAAGATTAACTTTTTTGTTGAAAATTTAACTGCCTTCTGAAAAATTCGTCTTTCTGCATGAAAATTGAATTTTTTTCTCAAAACTTAATCGAGAGCATTTCAGGCTGTAAACTCTGAATGATTATAACATTAATATTTTCATATCGTTGAGAAATATGTTAAACCCAGATTCATAATCCTTCAAGCTAAATTACTATTGTTAAAAAGTTGTTATAACTTTAAAGTTTATGTTGATTGTGAAAATAATATTCGAAAATCAATGTGAATTATGTTATTATAAATAAATAAAGTTATTATTTCGGTGAATTAGCGTCTGATACAGCCTTTTTTCATTATCTTTGAAAATTTTATGCGAATTTTTTTCCAAATTTCATGCGACTTTTTCTGTAATTTCATGCGTCTAATGCGACTATTTTAAATCCTTCTAGTCGATCCGAGGCCTACATTCCCTTCAAATCTTGACTCTAAGAAAATTGAATTTGTCCTCGAATATCTGGAATGTTCCTTTTAACTTTCGATAATCTCAGGAGGAAAATGGGTTAGTTATTCATGAGAAAATGTCACAAGTATTTCAATGTATTTCAATTTTACAATGTCATGTACCTTTTTTTTCTTGCACATATATAAGTGACACTTGTTTGAATATGATTTACATTTTAATTTCCCAAGACAGCTATAACTTTCGTTCGTAATTTTCAAATGCAATGAATGCAAATCTATATTGAAACTTCACATTATATTATGCAACTTTTAAAAAGACATTTCTTAATATATTTAGGTAGTTGTCGTACCAGAAATCAGATCTCTGGAAAAAATTTTTTTATGATTTTAAGAATTTAAATTATATTATCATTCATATGTCGTATGTAACAAGAAACATTCTTTTTTATGAAGGAGGTTTAAAGTTTCGAAAAATAATTATTTTAAAAATAGTTTTTGTTATTGAAGTTGTTCCTGCCGTCGCTACTTACCATTTTTTTTAAATGATTGGAAATAAATAATTCAGTAGATAGAGAATCTTTTCCCCGGACAAATAAGACATCATTTATCAATATTTAACCTTTTTTTGATATTGGTAATAATCCATATTAATCAAAAATTCAATTGAAAAAAAACTTGGTTGAAATGAATGTTTTTGTGAGTTTAAAATTTTTTTCAATAAAAATGTTTTCTATTTGCAATGACCTTATATTTAATATTGTTTTGATTTTCAAAATCGCACACAAAAACTGGGGGTTTCAGAGATCTTATATGTGGCACGACAACTACCTTAAGAAACTGTAAAGTAAATAGTAAAGCCATAACAATTTTTGCGTGGAACTTTATTTCTATTTTATAAGTTATGGAAAGCCAGGGATTTTGAGAAAAAAATGTGCAAAAGCCAGGGAATTTCTATGAGAGGGACTTGAAATAACTTTCAAGACTAATAAATTTGAATTTAAAAATTTAAATTTGAAATTTGTTTATTCCATTTATAAAAGATTCTATGTAAAAAATGGTACAAGATTAAGGTTCTGGTTTTGAAATATGAATGGTCAGGGAAAGTAAAAACTTGGTCTGAGTAAAATTAGAGAATTTAAACAAAAAAAAATTTTTGCTTTCTCATAGAGGGAGGTTTGTAATGACCTAAATCTTCAAATATACTTTTTTGACATATTTTGATATAATTCGACCCCAGGAGCTCGAAAACAAAATTTTTTTTAATGTTCGTGTGTGTATGTGTGTGGGTAACTTTTTTCTGTTCACCATATCTCGAAAAGTAAAAGAGTTACTATCATGAAATTTGGATGAAGTGTAGCTCCGATTGATATCCAGGTCTGATAGGATTTTGAGGTAGATCTACCATTTAGAATTAGTTTTTTCTTGCGTTTCGAAATTTAAAAAGAAAAATTTTACCTTATTTATATAAGGAAAGCATTTTTGATATTCAAAATACAACAATACGAAATCTAGCGTATTTGTTCGCGTCTCTGAGACGCATCGATCGACCTATTGCTAAAACTTTTATGACTTACCAGTACCGATTTATGAAGTGTCAAAAAATGGTTTTTTCTGTTTATATAAGAAAAACTTTTTTGATGTTCAAAATACGACAATATTATATTCAGTGTATTTGTTCGCCTTCTTGAGACGCATCGATTGACCTATTGATAAATCTTTTGTTACCTACCAGTACCTATTTATGAATTAAGAAAAAATGGTCCATTCTGTTTATAAAATTTTTTTTTTTATATTCAATATACGACAATATTACATGTAGAGTATTTGTTCGCGTCCTTGAGATGCATCGATTGACCTATTGGTGAACCTTTTATGACCGACCAGTACCGATTTATGAAGTTTAAACAAGATTTGTGTATTTTGTTTATATGGGAAAAACTTTGTTCATATTAGCAGTACTACAGTACTGTATTTGACATATTTTTTTGCGTCTTAGAGACAAGTCGAATGACCTATTGACAAATGTTCTATAACCTCTTATGATCTATCAATACCGATTTATAAATTGAAAAAAAGAGTTGTTTATCTTGTTGATATAAGGAAAACTTCTTTAATAATGGGAAAACAACTATAATGTATATAATATATTTGTTCGCGTCTTCGAGACGCATCGATTGCCAAAATTAAGAAGTTTTCATGATCTACCATAACCTACCAATATCATTTTCAAAATTTTCAACAAAATTAGTTTCCTTTTTATAAGAAGATTTTTTTATATTGGCAATACAACAGTACTGCATTTGATGCAATATTGTTCGCGTCTTCGAGACGCGTGGATTGATCTTTTGTCGAAGTTTCGAAGACCATTATCGATTAATCAATAGCTACTTAGAAAGTTTTAGGAAAAGTTAAATTGTGTATATGAGGTTTTCATTTGAAATATAAAACTACCGTAGGTTAAAGAGTTGTTCATTGTGACAGAACACATCAATTGACACTTTGGTGGCCCTCTGATTTTCTGAAAATAAAATATTCGGAAAGACAGAAACATAAGCTTAAAAAATATTGAACGTATCAATTTTTTTCTTTTGTTAGGGAAAACCTCCCTCTATGAGGAAGCAAATTTATTTGATACTTATGAGGAAGCAAAATGCTCATAAAATGAGCACAAATAAATACACCCATAGTGCTTACGTCCATAGTACTTCGCAGCCGTATTACATTCAATATTGAGTATATCACCATGTCAAACTCACAAAATACAAAAATTCACTTAAACAACTCTTTTTAAATTTAGCCCTGTCTAGTATTAGAGAAATTATTAGCGCTGAAATGCTTAAATACGGTGGCGAGTACATGCCTCACAGGTTGTGCGAATTGATAAATTTGTGTATCGAGACAGGAAAAGTCCCAGACGATTGGAGAAAAGCGATTATCGTATCAATATACAAAAGAAAGGGAGACAAAAGCAACTGCAGAAACTACAGAGGTATCAGCCTACTAAGTACCGTAAGTAAAATATACTCAAAAATACTTATTCGTAGGGTAATGGAAATCACAGAAGAAAAAATATGGGAAGTCCATAGTGGATTTATGCCAGGAAGATCATGTACGGATCAAATATTAGCGTAAGACAGATCACAGAAAAAAGTTTGAGAGTAGGAAAGAAAGTTTTTTGTGCGTTTGTTGACCTAGAAAAACCATTTGACAAGGTGGATAGAAGTAAACTTTCTGAGGGAGTGGCAAAGGTGTCAAATTCTGTTCCCCAATAATTTCAGGGGCGAAATAAAGTAGGTACAGAAATTATCGTAATAATAGGCAGTACGTTTAAATTTATTAGGAGAAATTTAATTCCCAATTTTGTCTGCCATTTTGAAAATAATTAGTCACACTCTTTGCAGAGTAATAAAAGAAATCAACTTTGCTCTGATTTAAATAATTAGAAAATAGCAAAAATGCACAAATTTGTGCAAGCTGAGAAAGAAACTCGATGAGATGAATTTTAATTTTGTAAGTTCAAAGTGCACTTTCTCTTAGATTTTTCTATAATCAGTCATATATAAATATATACTTTTATATAATTCATTAAAAAGTCTATAGTAAAATTTAAAATAATATTTCTGTCTAAAATTATGATTACTTTTTTATCTCTTGAGACAGTCTCAGCAATGATGAATAGATTATGCGATTTTGCTATTGTAAGTTGTTGAAAAGATTTTTTGGAATCCCTCAATATTTAGTTCATTAAAAAAGTGAATAATTTCTGTAATCTTTTCGTTCTTCTTTCTCACTAGGAGGCGATAGATGCTGCGCAGCAAGGAGTAAATTATGATGATGTAGCCCATTGCTGGAAACAATTCAATTCATTTGAGACTAGACTTGCATACGATAAATGCTCGGAGTGTTTTAATAAAGCCGATAAAACTGTAAATTATAAGATCAAAACAATGTTAGTTAGAAAGTATTTTAAACACAATATGTGATTTTTTTAATCCAGTTAAATGTATTTATTAATTTAATGTATGAGCTAACACGGCAAAAATAATATAAACTATCGCTATCAGCAAAAACTAGTTTCAAGCAGATTTCGTTGGTTCCATACATATCAACAGCCATACCACGCTGAAAAAACCAGTTCTCGTCAGATCACTGAAGTTAAGCAGCGTTGGGCGCGTTTAGCACTTGGATGGGTGACCATTCGAGAAAACTGAGTGCTGTTGGCACATCGTGGGTGTGGTGAGCCCACACTTGTAGTTATTTACTACAAGTTATCAACCTAGAAACAGTACCCGAATCGGGTAGTGTCACGCCTACCCCGAAAGGGAAATGGCTTAATGGTATACCATGATGAATTCACATGGCATGCGTTTTCATAATTTAAACAAAATTATAATTCTTTGACACACTCAACTTTTTCCTCCTCAAAACGTAACAAGTTAAATATTGAATGTCAAAAAAAGTATCGGTGCTTGACAAAGTCTTTTAAGAATATCTCCATCACGAAAAAGTGTGAATAAAAATCGCCTAACATTAACAGCAGATTTTTAATAAAATTTGGGCCTTCAAAATTGAATTTTATTCGATAGAAGGTTTATTTGATTCCTGAAGAAGATTTTTAATTTTCGAATATTTTTATCCATATTCATTAATATTTGAAAAAAGAATGATGACATTTTAATACGTCAGTCCAAAATTCTCAACTTCTGAGCAGTGACGAGCATACAACTAATATTTAAGAGATAAGTAATGGGGTTAATTTATACAGGAAATTTTAGCATAAATGTGAACAAATAATTTTTTTTTTATTCACAGCTTGCTTGCAAGTGCTGTACGAAAATTCTTGCTGAATTAGAAGACAGGGCAAAATCAGCTGTAATTTTATTGAGATCAGTAACTTTACTCCGAACTTTAATTGTTTAAACTCATCAAAAGCTGCCTTTCGCTCGTAATAAAGTCAACATTATTATTGTAAAACTTATACAATTTGTTCTTATTTTTTTATTTGTTAATTGTACGAGAAAAAGTGCAAGAATGTAATCTATATATTGCTATCTTAAATTTTATGATCCAAGATCATAAACGATATAATCAATTTTTCTTAGTGCGTATATTTTACAATTACTATATGAAATGTATATACAAATTAGTAATTTTTCCAAAAAGTACTTTTGGCAAAAGTCCCATTTTGCGTTGAATCAGAACGAAATTCAAAATTTAGCTTTAACTTCAATGTAGCTTAATATTTATTTTCGCCGAATTAAGGGTCGTGCGTAAATTAGGAAATGGTTTTTTTTCTGAAATTTTGAATCACGTACCCCCCTTTTTTATAGTGCATAAGTTTTTACCCCCCCCCCCCCCCCATATATTACGTAACATTTGCCATATACATTTTTTCGTGAATTTATGTAGGGTTTTAATTTATCAAAAAAAGACACATTTTCAACAAAACAGTTGAATCGGATTTATTTTCAACAAAGTAGTTACATTTTTAATTAGAAAATTTTAAATGTCTACCAAAAGAGATGAATTTTCAAATGAAAAAGACAAATTTTCAACCAAAAAAGGTTTTCCCGTTAGTGGAGAAAAAAATGACATAAAAAATGTCCAATTTTCAAACGAAAAAGACGAGCTTTCTACAAAACAGTTGATTTCTCCTCGAAAACATATTAATTTCGGACCTGACAGTTGCACTGTTAACCAAAAAACAATAATGTTATAACAAACAAAAAATTTTAACAAACTACATGAATTTTTGACCTAATAGTTGAATTTTCAACCAAGAAGAATAATTTTCTACAAAAAAAATCAACAAATTACATATATTTTCAACCAAATAGTTCAATTTTTAAACTAAATAGGATAATTTTTTAACTAGAGAAAATCATTTTTTAACCAAAAATGAAAAATACAAATTTGTATTACGAAAAGTTAATTTATTAACAAAACAAACGAATTTTCAATTTGAAAAATCAATTTTCAACTGTAGGAAAAAAGCATTTTAAACAAAGTACTTGAATTTTCAACCTAAAATGATGAATTTCCAACTAGAAATGTAATATTTGATATTTCAAACAAAAAATATTTTTATTTTAAACCAAAAACAATTGAATTTAACCAAAAAAGACCAATCTTAAACAGAATGCTAAAATTATCAATGGAAACAGAATAATTTTGAACCAAACAGTTGCATTTTTACCGAAAAATTGACTTTCTACCCAAAAAAAAGAAACTTTTCACAAAATACATACATTTTCAACCTAAAAGTTTAATTTTAATTTGAAAATTATAATAATTTCAATCATAATGATAATTGTCAACCAAGAATATTGAGCTCCTACCAAAAAGAGGAATATTTAACAAAATACATAAATTTCAAACTAAATATTTGAATTTTTATCTAAAAAAGATAATTTTTCTACCTAAAATGGAATAGTTAAATTTTCTTTCAGTTGAAAAAATTAATTTCTAACCAAAAAGATAAAATTTTAACTGAAAACGTAATAGTTGATATTTTAAACAAAAAAGATTAAAATTTTTAATTTAGAACATTTGAATTTAATGAAGAAAGATGAATTTTCAACAAAGTAGTTGAATTTTCAACCTAAAATGATGAATTTCCAACTAAAAATGTAATATTTGATATTTCAAACAAAAAATATTTTTATTTTAAACCAAAAACAATTGAATTTAACCAAAAAATACCAATCTTTAACAGAATGCTTGAATCATCAACGGAAACAGAATAATTTTGAACCAAAATCATTTTTACCAAAAAATTGACTTTCTACCCAAAAAAATAAACTTTTCACAAAATACATACATTTTCAACCTCAAAGTTAAATTATAATTTGAAAATTATAATAATTTAAATCATAATGATAATTGTTAACCAAGAATATTAAGTTCCTACCAAAAAACAGAAATATTTAACAAAATACATCAATTTCGAACTAATTATTTGAATTTTTATCAAGAAAAGATAAATTTTCTACCTAAAATGGAATAGTTAAATTTTTTTTCATTCGAAAAAATTCATTTTTAACCAAAAAGATAAAATTTTAACTGAAAACGTAATAGTTGATATTTTAAACAAAAAAGATTAAAATTTTTAATTTAGAACAGTTGAATTTAATGGAGAAAGGCGAATTTTCAACAAAACAGTTGAATTCTCAACTAGAATAGATTAGTTTTCCACCAAACAATTGTATTTTTAAACAGAAAAGACGAATTTTCAACAAAGTAAATACATTTTTGACCAAATAGTTAAATTTTGAACCAAGGGGATTAATTTTTTACAGAAAAGACGAATTTTCAGCAAAATATATGAATTTTGCATTAAATAGTCGAATTATTAACTAAAAAAGATGAATTTTCTACCAAAAATGGAATTGTTAAAGTTCCAATTAAAAAACTAATTTTCAACCAAAAAAATGCAACACAATAGTTTAACTGTCAACCAGGTCGTTGAATTTTCTACAAAATTGTTTAAATTTCATTTGTTAGTGATTGGCAGCGAAAAAAAATATTACGTAAAAAATGGTTTTGACCACGTACCTTTCAACCTGATGTAAAACAGCATATAAAAATTGTTAACCTACCCCCCTACCCAAAAGACTACGTAATTTATGCACGGCCTCTTATTTTACTGATACGTCATAATTTGTCAAACAAATTTTTCATACAATAAACATTAATATTAGAATAAGAAAACAAAGAGTGCAGCAAAACAGATTTTATTTGATCTAACTTTATCTTCGCTGAAGCTTCAAATTATGATAATTTGAGATCATTCTTTCCTCTTACGTCAACGGAATAAAAATTGCATGTATTATGTATTTAGTATAAAATGACAATTCTACAGATTGAGATAAAGTACTGCTGGTTCACCTTTTCAAGGAAGTAAATATTTACCGAATCATTCGATCATGAAATGTGCGATCTTCTGCTGGTTGGCTTTCTGTTTCTTCGAAGTAATTCACTCAATTCTTAGAAAATAAAGCTAAAAAAGCGGAAGTAACGTAACTACGATGTGATTGACGCTGTTAAATTGAATTTATTTGCAGAAATCTTCAAAATATTTGATCAAAAACTTTAGAAGTAATTAATAAGGACTTTTATTTTTACGATTACGGGGTCAGGAAAGAGCTGAACAAATGAGTTGAATTTCGAAAATGAAATTCTCGTAATAAGGGTTTAACTCGAAATTGGCAGGTAGACAGTTATAAATATTGTTCATGAAAATGAGTCAATACGACCGTGGGGAGAGATAAAAAATTGGAGACCCCCACTGTCCCGAGATCCACACCTTCTTCGTCGATGAGGACCATTCTTAGACGCTTGTCCATGTGAATAGTTGATTTAGAAAACATTTTTAAAATACCGTTTTTAACATGAATTTTACATAAAACTGCTACTTTGCATTTTTCGAGCATGTTCAGGGCACAATATAAGGGGATCGAGGGGGTGGGGGTAAATTAAATGTTATTGAGTGCAAATTATTTCTTGAACCTTCCTTAAGAGATTTTATGTAAAATTCATGCTCAAAACGGTATTTTTCAAATTAACTATTCACATGGCTAAGTGTCCAAGAATGGTCATCATCGACGAAGAAGGTGTGGATATCGGGACGGTGCAGTGGGGGTACGTGGGTTAGCGCTCGCAGATGATAAGGTTGTTATGGCAGAGTCAATCGAAAATTTGCAAAGAATATCGATCTAAATGAATACAAGTATAAAGATCATAGGCCCAAAAGTTAACGTAAATAAAAAAAAAATTATGGTCTTCGAAGGAAATCGTGTATCGTGTATTACTCTAAAAATTGGTAAGCTCCAATGGCCTTATTAAATGCAAAATATATGGCAATTAAGAGAATTTCGTGTGGAAAAATATTTGGTCAGTATCAGTAGTTACGGAAACATTCTAAACGACTATTTTTATTGCGAATGGTGAAAAGGTCACTTGCATAATTTTTTAATAGTCATGTAAGGTCTTCGAAGTCCGACATTCGTATGAAAGTACGTTTTTCAATTTTTTCTGCCATGTTCTACCACTTCAAAGAATTTCAAAAAATTTATTATAAATACTTCATATGTGAGCCAGCTGTTTATTATTTGAATGTCTATCCAAATTTGACTTTTGCGCCAAAAATCATTGAAAGAATGTATTGAGTGTATTTTTAGATCTTTAATTTGACCCCAGGTGGATTAAAATCCTTCAAAAACAACCCGAGATATACGCAAAAAACTGAAAAACTATCAAAGTAACCTTGAAAGGTCATCTTCAAGGTTAAAAGGCTGAACATTTCTAGAAAAAGTTTTCTTTTTTTAACGTACACATAGGCTCAAGGACACTTTTCACATACTTATCCGGCCAGGCTTTTTCTTAACTTTCAATTACAATTACGGAATTTTCTGATAGTTTGTATCAGAAAAGTACAAAAATTTTAAGAAAAAAGTTTTACGTTTCGAGTAACGGAAGTTTCATCCCGTTACATGTAACAGAAAATTACGAAACTTTTTTCGTAATTTAAGGTAAGTTTACGAAAATTCCGTTACAATTAAGTGATTTTATGAAAATTTTCGGATAATCCAGTTACAAATTTCGTAAATTTAATAAGGCATACGTGAAAGTATCAAAAGTTTCGTAAGATTTGTTGTAACTTTTGTAGTGTTATACATTTAGAAATTTCAGAATATTTCTAACAATGTATATTTACAAAATATACAATAACCGAATTCAGAATTCGAATGAGAAAATTGACGAAATTATGATTTTTCTTATCTGTTTTTATTAATTTGACTTCTTCACTAGTTTTGCTTTTTCTTTTTTTTTTTAATTTAAAATCTATAAGATCAGATATTTCTCAATATTTTAATTGTATATTCTGTAAGTATATATGATTTTAGCTCGTTAAGGACAGAAAATTAAGAATGTTTAGAAAAAGCAATGCTATTTCCGAAGAAAATTTTATATTATAAAAAATAAGTTTTTCATATAAAGGAATTGTTTAACAAGAACGGAACTCACAGGATATTTCCGTTATAGTACTATGAATTTAACTTTTTAGTTCTTTTTTAATTTATGCCATTTTGGGATTTAAAAAAATATATCTGTTACGTTTTCACTTAGACATTAGTAGTTTGTAACTATTTAATTATAGTAAATTTTATAAAATATTATAATAGTAAAATAGTATTAAAATATAGTAAATTTCAACAGTGATTAGGGACCGTGCAAAAATTACGTAAAGTTTTTTTCTGCCGACTAAACTTTTTTCGTAAATTTATTTGGGTGTCCTAAAAAAGCGTAAGACGATTCAGAAGGAAGGGTGAAGGAATATCTATGAAATCTTACTGTTTCTCATGAATTAACAAATTAGTACAACTATCAACCCAGCAGTTTAATTTTCCACCAACAAATATAAATTCTCAACAAAAAATGTAATAGTTAATATTTCAACCGAAAAAAGATTTTCATTTCAACTGAAAAACAGTTGAATTGAACCAAGAAAGACGAATTTCCAACAAAACAGTTGCATTTTGAACCGAAAAGTCATATTTTCTACTAAAAAGCACGAATTTTGAACAAAAATAACGAAATACATCAATTTTCAACGAAATATTTGAATTTTGAAGCAATAAGATTAATTTTCTACCAAAAAGCACGAATCTCTAACAAAATACATACATTATTACCCAAATTGTTGAATTTTTAACCAAGAAAATTAATTTTCTACACAAAAAGATGAATTTTCAACAAATTACATCAATTTTCAACCAATGAGTGAATTTGTAATCTAAAATGATCAATTTTTTACCAAAAATTGAATATTTAAATTTTCAAAACAAAAAATTATGTTTCTATAAAAAAACGAATTTTCTACCAATTTTTTGAATTTTCAAACCAAAAAGACGAATTTTGTACAAAACAGTTGAATTTTCAACCAGAAAATATGAATCAAATAAATAGATAAATTTTCAGTTGAAAAAAAAAACATTTTTACCCAAAAAAAAATCAACAAAGTACTTCAGTTTTTAATTAAAGTGATGAATTTCCAAGTGAAATATTTAATCATTATCCAAAAAAATGAATTTTGAAGAAATTAGTTCAACTTCAACCAAGAAATTGAATTTTCAAGCTAAAATTATGAAGTTTTAACCAAAAATGGCATATTATATATTTGAAGTCCAAAACAGTTTAATTGTACCAAAAAAAGATGATCTTTCAACAAAATACATGAATTTTCTAAAATATTGTTAAATTTTCAAGCCGAAAATGTGAACTTTCTACAAAAAAAAACAGTTAAGACATTTTGAATTGAATGACTTATTGAATTTGCAATCCAAAAAGAGGAATTTTTTACACAAAGGTTGAAGTCTCAACCAAAAAGGATGACTTTGTAACAAAGTCATTGTATATGAAATGTACAATATACAATTTTCTTATTGAGTTCCATTAATTCAGTTCGCATTTAAGTGGAAAACGAGAAAAAGGGGAAAGACTTTGTAGCCTGCCATAAATAAATAGGAATTTTGATCATTTATGGATTAAAAAATAATAGTTGAAACAAACATTGAAGTTCATTTTTAATACTTTTCAAATATTAGGTTAGAAAACTGGAAATAATGCCTAAGCTTATAAAATCTTAGTAAGATTTTGCGGGAGTCGAAGCGAATATGACGATATCCTATATGGGTGTGGAGGGGTTGAACATTTGAAATAACATTTTATGTAATTTGTGGATGACCCCTTATTTGTTTATTCATTTATTATCATTTCGTGATGCGCAGACTTGAAAATATCTCACATAAGAAGTAGTTTTGAATACGCCCCCCCCCCCCCTGATATAAGGCAGCACAGAAAATCGTTGAACTACCCTCCCCCATTTAGAAGACTCTACGTAATTCATGCCCGGCGCCTTAGTGAAATTTCACTAATTTAGATTTCAAAAGTAAATAAAAAAATATTGACTTGATTTAAAGAAATTTTAGCAAATTTGAGCCAATACTTCATTACAAAAAAAAATATTTTCAAATAATATTAAATAATTAAGCTCTTTAATTTAAGGAAGGAAAAAACATTATTGCGCAAGAATATCAAGAATATAGTTAAAAATAATTTTGTTTAACCGTCGGAAAGACTACTGAATTCTGCGATAAATGAGCCTTAGTTTTTAATTAATTCAGTCTAGTGAGTATTAAACTATCACGTGAGAAAAACAACAATAAAATTCCAACTTTTAAAGAATTTTGTACTTCAACTATTGGCAGGAGCTTTAGGATTTAGGTTTTTATTTAAGTTATTAAACATTGGTAAATGTTTACGGGTTCATGAAAAATTATTATTCATGAGAGAGGATGTGGTTTCTGTTTCTCTGCTTTTTAATTATGCCATATAACAATCTGTGATATCAAAAGATGTCTGCTGATCCAGCGTTACCTTGGAAGAGTCTTCAATATGAAGATGAAAATTTGGTGATTCTTCCCAAATCTTCTCTTACAAATTGCTCTTGAATTCCACGTATTATTATTTAGAATAAAAAGGCAACTTTACATATTGAGATAAAATACTTCTGTTTCATGTATGCTAGGAAGTAGACATGTAACGAATCATTCAATCATGAAGTGTGCGATCTTCTGCTTATGGACTTTCTGTGCCTTCCAAGTAAGTAACCCAAAAATGGTTCCTCTCTTAGTTTTTTCATAATTAAACAAATATATTCATCAAATGTATTAAGAATAAAACAGTTAATTTCAAAATATAAAGTTTTCGTCCAATTTCAT
Source organism: Andricus curvator (assembly GCA_932195095.1). Taxonomy (NCBI): domain Eukaryota; kingdom Metazoa; phylum Arthropoda; class Insecta; order Hymenoptera; family Cynipidae; genus Andricus; species Andricus curvator. The sequence continues at coordinate 348,040 of CAKNYM010051769.1, read as the reverse complement.
CATTACATTTTATCTGTACAGTCTTCGCAGGTTTCTTGTGCTTGAATTTTTTATTTTCGTATCCTAATACCATTCTTCCACATTCATTTAGATGTTCCTTTAATATATCATACAATCTTTTAAACATTTCATGAACATAGTATTTAATAACGTACCGTCAAACGGGGTAATTTCGGAAATGTAGAGTAAATTCGCACATTCCAAAATTGATAGCTTAAATTACTTAAAGAAGTTTTATCTAGAATCTAGAATCAGTTTAGACATTAACTCGTTCTAGATGCTGGTTAATACCCCTTTCAGTAACCCTTAAGTAATTAAAACTATAAATTTAGAAATGTCCGAATTTACCCCACATGTCCGAAATTACCCCGTTTGACGGTAATCTTTCTCTTATTTGTGAATTTTTGCAATAGGTGTATAATTGCATACATTGTATAATTTTTCACTAACCACAAATAATAATTGTGTACCCTTCGGAGAGATCGATAGTTTTTATTATTAATTAAATTTCATATTAGACAAGCATAAAGGAACACTGGTGCAGCTGTTTTTTGTAGAATACATTTTATTATTTTGGGACAATTTAGATTTTTTATTTATAAAAGAGTATATGGATGGTTGCCAAAAAGTTTACCACTTCAAGTCCGAATAAGTTTCCACTTTTCCTTTTAATAATGATTTTTTTTCTCAAATTATTGCATTAGAGCAGACTGAAAGCCAACCGAAACTTTTGTTCAATTTCATTGTTCATAGAAGAACTGATTTTTCACTAAAAATTAATCTGCCATCCCTAGATTTGGCAAAAATTATAAAATTTCTGAAATTACATTTATGATTGGATACAAATTATTATTTTGTTTAACTGGAAGTAAAAAAACAAAAAAGTTTCATCCAACTATTACTTAGTTTTCTTAAATTATTAAATTAACAGGCAAAAAGATGTAATTCCTTCATTTTCAAAAATACCAAAGTTAGGTCAATACAATTAGTTCAAGCCAATTTAACGCATACACGCCACAATTTATTTTTCATTATATGGAAAATAATTTCACGTAAATATTAAATAACAAAATTTGAAACAAAATTAAATTAGATCCAGTGTGTGAATAATTCTTGTTTTTCAACCTGTGAAGTTGAAAATCACAGACCTTAGCGATGAGGAAAGAAATAGTCTTGAAAATGATTACAGACACACACGCAAAATTAAACAAGGAAAACTATTAATTAAACAAGTCAAGGAAAGTAAAGATAAAATCAGAGCAGAAGAAGAGCAGAAAATGCAAAACGACTTTGAAGGAAGCAATAAACTGTTTTATAAATGGGCGTCGATCAAAATGAAGGGAGCTAAAAGTACAGAGTTAGGCAGCATGAGAAACAGCAAGGGTGGAAAGCTATATAATAGAGACAGGATACAAGACGCTTTGACTTTTGAGAGACTCTTTTAAGGAATTATTGGGAGATGAAGTTATGGGGCACCACAACTCCGATATAGAACACGATGCGTTAGAAAACTCAATTGAGAGAATATGTACCTCTGAGGTTAGGGATATAATTAAGAACTTAAAAAATGGCAAGGCTGCTGATGTAGACAGTATTAACGCTGGAATGCTTAAATACGGTGGCGACGATAACATACCTCACAGATTGTGCGAATTAATAAATTTATGTATTGAAATGGGAGAAGTTCCAGATGACTGGAAGAAAGCCATTATCGTACCAATATACAAAGGAAAGGGAGATAAAAGCCACTGCAATAATTACAGAGGTAATTAAGTACCATAAGTAAAATATATTCACAAATACTTATTCGTAGGGTAATGAAAATAACAGAAGAGAAGATATGGGAAATCTAAAGTGGATTTGTGCCAGGAAGATCATATACGGATCAAATATTTAGCTTAAGACAGATCACAGAAAAAAAGTTTGAGAGTAAGGAAAAAAGTTTTCTTTGCATTTGTTGATCTAGAAAAAGCGTTTGACAAGGTAAATAGAAGTAAACTTTGGGAAGTCCTTAAAGAGTCTAAGAATGGCCCTCTTTGACGAATAAAGTGTGGATCTCGGCACAGTGAGGGTACGTGGGTTAGCCTTTGCAGATTATAAGGTTGTTATGGCAGAGTCAATCGAAGACTTGCAAAGAATGTTGAGAAAACTTAATACGGGCATGAAGAACATGGTCCTCAAAATTAACGTACATAAAACAACAAATATTGTGTTTGAAGGAAAGGGTGAGAAAATAATCTGCAACATTGGCCTAAATGATGAGAAAATAGAACAAGTTGAGAAGTACGTATATCTTGGTAGCCTGTTCACTAGTGACGGAAAGATAGATGCGGAGTTAGATAGACCTATAAACGAGGATAAGAAGATCATCAGCACAGCATGACACCTGAAACAAGAGACTCTGGATACTAATGGGCCCGAGTGGGGAGCTTTACATGATGACTTTGTGAGGCTATTCACCTGGGGTGATTGGTAGAGGGATCGATCAACAACCTAGGTTGGAGAAAAGTTGCGGAACGAACGTGTTATATTTAAATAAATAACACGGGAATTCTAGATCAATCTAAAAATCTATACCCCTCCCCCACATCAGTACATTCCTTACTGAGTGAATCACGTTTACCACGAAAGGGAAATGGCTTAATGGTATAATATATATATATATATACCATTAAACCATTTCCCTTTCAGGGTAGGCGTGATGAATATAATATATAATAATTATAATAATAATAATAACTTGGAAATACGTTGGTGGAGGTGTCGTCTATTTACCAATTTCACAATTCTGCCTTCGTATTGTTTCAATATAGCTGGAAATGTTAAACAATCGCATTCTTTTATTAAACTTTCCTATCTATCTACCAAAAAAATGATTTTTACTTTGAGAAGATGTTCAATATCCAAGCCAAAAGACTAGCTTTCAACGAAACAGTTGAATTTCCAAAAAAAAATATGAATTTTCTTCTAAGAAGATCAACTTTCATCTAAAAAAGATTAATTCTCAACAAAATACATACATTTTTAACCAAATAATTGAATTTTCAAGCCGAAAAGGCGAATTTTCAACAAAATAATTAACTTTTCAAACAAAAAGAAGGAACTTTCAACAAAAAATAATTGAATTTCACTTTTTGGTTCTATTAATTCAGTTCGCATTTCAGTGAAAAAAACGAGAAAAAGAGGAAAGTCTGTGAAACCTGGGATAAGTAGATAGGAATTTTTATAATTTATAGGCTAAAGAATAATAGTTTGAATGAACATTGAGGTTTAAAAATCAACTTCTTGGTTTAAAGTTAAACCATTTTTTTTTAATTCATTTCTTTTGTCTTCAGATTCATCATTTTAATTAAAAATTCATATTTTCAGGTCCATAATTCAACTGTTTTGTAAAAAAATTGTATTTTTGGCTTAGAAATGGAACTGTATTTACTTCAAAATTAAACTATTTTTTTTAATTTACTATTTAGTAGAAAATGAAGTTTTTGGTAAATTAATCATATTTTCGGGGTGAAAGTTCAACTTTTTTGTAAGTTACTCCTCCTTTTAGCTTCAAACTTCAACGATTATGTTGAAAATTGATGTACTTTGTTGAAAATTCGTCTTTTTTTGGTAAAAAATCGATTTTCTTGGTGAAAAATTCATCTTAAATTGATTGAAAATGGAACTATTTGGTTAAAAATTCATTTTTTTTTTAATTCAACTACTTGGTAGAAAATTCATATGTTCTGTTGAAAATCTGTCTTTTTGGATACAATATAAATCTTTTTTTGTTATGAATTCCTTTTTTTTTATTGGGAATTCAATTATTTGGTGAAAAATTCGTCTTTTTCGGTTGAAGGCTACGGGTTGAAAATTAGTTTTTTTGGTTGAAAATTAATTTTTCATACTGAAAGTTTGACAATTCCATTTTTGGTTAAAAAAATATCTTATTTAGTTGAAAATTGTGGTCGAATATTCTTCTGTTGGTGGAAAAGTCATTTTTTTTCGTTGAAAATGAACTTTTTTATGGAAAATGCAACTGTCTTCTAAATAATTCGTCTAAAAAGACGAATTGTTTTTTGTTGAATTTTATATTATTTTTTTCAAAATTCGACCATTTGTTAGAAATGCATCTTTGCGGGTCATCTTTTTTGGTCGAAAATTCGACTGTTTTATTAATAATTCTTCCCTATTAGATTAAAAGTTCATCTTTCGTAGTAGAAAATTTATCTTTCCTGGTTAAAAACTTGTCTTTCTTGGTTGAAAATGAACTTTTTTGTTGAAAATTCAACTACTTCTTTGATAAAATTCGTCTTCTTGGCTGGAAAATTTTACTATTTGGTTAAAAGTTCAACTACATTGTTGAAAATTCGTCTTTTTTTGGTAAAAAATATTTTTTCGTTGAAAATTTAATTATTTGGTTGAAAATGCAATACGCTTCGACTTGAAATCTTAGAAATTTACAGTTCATTAAAAAGTTTTTTGAAGTTTAAGATTGAATTCAATGTGGTATTTATTTATTAAAAGGACTGGGGTTTAAAAAATTTACATATATTTATATTATATATTTTATATATTTTTTTATATCTTCTTTTATATTTTTTATATTTTAATATTTTTTTCAAACTATGCCTTGTATTTTTCAAAGTATCATTTAAGTTCTTTAGCGTTAGCACATATATCGCCAGACGACTCCATTTCACTGGGTATGGGCCTGTGAAAATTTTTCTTTTACTGAGGTGGGCTTAGAATAACTGTATGAATTTGATCACAGCCAGTGATAACCCGCGGCTGCATCCGAATTTATTAGAAGTACTCAAATTTGCCTGAATGTTTGGCCAAGGGAGAGGAAAACTGCAGAAAACCACTTCCCAAGTTCAGTCGGTTTTTGAACAGTCGAGTTTGAAGGCAGACATTCGCCTTTTGCAATCTATATTTAATAGTCTCTATCATAAAGAAATTTATTTACAGTCGAGCTGTATCATCCGCAAATAATCTTAAGTTTTCATTACTTCATTTCGGAAGATCACTAATGTACATATTGGCACTAATATAAATGTATGGCAGCGAGTTATCTGTATAATTGTACAATTCTTTCAAGTTGCAATAAAACTTTTAGAAAAATATAAATATTTTTGCTGCGAAACAAAATTTTTCAAATGTTTTTAGTTTCAACGAAATGCAGTGAGCGTAGATCAAATATTTTCGGCGTGACACTTTGATTCCAATTCCCTTGTTAATCGAATTATTTCAGTAAAAAGCTAGGAACAGATGGAGATGGAAAGTCAATTAAATCAATTACATTTTTTAAATTGTTTATTGATGCCAATATACTATCAATGCACGTTTGGATAGATTTGTATGTTTTTTCGTCCACTTCGAGGTCCTCTTACTAATGCCTGCACCTCATGAGTGTATTCTATAGTACATGACTTAACTCTAGAAAGAGTTATTCTTGCCCTGTTTTCTATTGAAGCAATGACATCAAAACAACACTTTCTCGCAGCCTGAAAACAAAAATAGAATATTGTGTCAATTATTTGCTTTTGAATAAGACGCAGTTTTATAAACCTCAAGAGAATCAACTATTAGCATTCATCAATTTTGATTAACATTTTTTCAGGATAGCAATATTCTCAAATGAATTTGGCAAATACCAATACCTCCTTTTTTGTTGATTTATTTAATGTGAAACTTGTTTCGTAACTGTTCAGGTTTTACATTAAATTAATAAACATATAAAACTGGATCGAAAAAGAGCACATATTGTGTTTGAAATACATTACCGACCAAAAACATATGCGATGCAAAAAATCTGCTAAGTACAACTATATGTATTTGTGAAATCAAAGTTGGTTAAGTAATTTGGAAAAAGTATTCACCATAAAATATATAATGAAATTTTTTTATAAAATGTGCTACATAAATTATTAAATAAATTTTATGAAGCCATATTAGACATTATACAACTTGGCGGGATTATTTTATACCATAAATCTCCCATGCCCAGAAAGTCATTAAAATCATTTTGCTTATAACATTTAATCCCGCCAAGTTTTATAATGTTTACTATAGCTTTTTGAAATTTATTTTAATATTTCTGTAAGACATTTTATAAAAAGTTTTTTTTTAAATATATTTTACTATGAATATTTTCCCCCAAATTACTTGGCCAACTTTGATTTCACAAATTCATATAGTTGTACTTGACAGATTTTTTGCATTGCAGATGCATTTTTCCAGAGTTGAACACAGGTCAAAAATCATATTTTTTTGGCAGGGTGGTTTAATCTCACAGCTTCTAAGATATTAACATAAGATCACGCCTAAACTTGTTTTTCAATGGATGCTCAGCCATATATGGATAAATACTTTTTGTACTTGGCGACGTTTCGCTACCGCGAATACGTATTGATAGATCAAATTTTTTATATGTACCTGAATTCCTCCAATTTTAGCGACTTTTTCACGACACTTCGCGCATTGGAGATGTGCAGGATTAAGATATTTATGCCAGAATTTGGTAAAATGATTCTCACATTGGTATAGGCTTGCCAAGTGTACTCCTCTTCCCTCCGCATTTTCAAGTTCAGTCTAATGAGAAAGAAAAATAAATCAATCCTAAAAATTGTTAAATTGTTTTGATCAAACAAATATTTAGGGATTGGAAATTATTTTCATACTTACCGAAACAGCAGAGCGTAATCTGTTCTCGACGTCAGATATTTGCTTCGTATTTTCGACACGTAACATTTCTTTATTCTGGTTTAGTAATGTGTCTGAGAAAACTTTCTGTAAAGATAAAAAATAATCATAAAATTGAACAGAAATATTATACATATTTTATATTTTACCTTTTAATCTTTCAAAAATTTATTGTAAATGAGACATCGAAATATCTCAAAAAATACGCATCCTATGAAAAAAATATCCGTAATGAAAACTTTTTATTTTCGAGGGGGAAAAGCGATTTTGAAAAATTTAACCCCCCCTCTTGCCAGGAGGCAGGAGTGGGGGTAACTTTGTAATTTCAAATGGGAATCACAATTTTTTATCACAGATTCATATTATCCTTTATGAAATACATAAGTTTTATTCAAAAATTTTTTTTTTTTAAATTACAAAGTTACCCCCATTCCTGCCTCCTGGAGGGGGGGTAAAATTTTTAAAATTCGCTTTTCCCCCTCGAAAATAAAAAGTTTTTATTATGGATATTTTTTTCATAGGATGCGTCTTTTTTGAGATATTTCGATGTCAAACAAAATTAATTTTTTACTGTTTTGCACATAGCGTGTGACGAAGTACATTTAAAACAACACCCAGAAAAATGTTTCTTAGAATTGAAAAAAAATGTATTCAAAATCAAAGATATTTGTTCATTGCTGTGTGGCCAAAGAAAATTGTAATTGAATTGAAGAAATTTTTTTCATGGGGGGGGGTGAAAAGGGGAAGGATTAATCGTTCTGAAAATTTTCGACGACTAACCAAGCTTATGAACAATATTCAACTACTCATCCCGAATTTCGGGACGACAAAACACTTTGTTTAATTAAAGATATAGTTTGTTGTTCCAACGAAAATCCTTTTTTAATGAAACAAGGTATCTGCAGGTCTGAAAATTCAAGAAAGTCAGAGAAAGTCAGGAAACTTTAAACTGGTCAACAATTTTGTTAAAAGTCCCTTCTTTTTGGTTGATAATGCAACTTTTTTCTTAAAATTCGTCTTTTTGGTTTGAAAATTCATCTATTTTGGTAGAAATTGCAGCTTTGTTTAGTTAAAAATCACGACTATTTGGTTCAAAATTAACCTGTTTTGGTTAATGATTCAACTACTTTGTTGAACATTTGTACTTTTGACTGAATTTTTTAGCTGAAATATCAACTATTGCAGTTTTCATTGAGAATTCATTTTTTTTAAATAAAAATTCAACTAATTAGTTGAAAGTGGAACTATTTTGTTAAAAATTCATTTTTTTTTGGTTACCGATTCATCATTTTAGTTGAAAAACCTTTTTTTGTTGAACATGTAACTGTTTTGTTGAAAATTAATTTTTAAACTGAAAATTGAACTATTTCATGTTTGGTTGAAAATTTATCTTCTTAGTTGAAAATCTATCTGTTTTAGGTCAATATTAAACAATTTTAAGTTGAAAATTTTTCTTTTTTGGTCGAAAAGTAATCTCATTAATTGAAACTTTCTCTTTTTAATTAATAATTAATTTCTTTGGTGGAAAATTCAACTAATCTTTTGAAAATTCATTTTCTTTTGGTTGACAATTTATTTTTCTAACTGAAAATTTAACGATTCTATTTTTGGTTGTAAATTTATCTTTTTTAGTTAAAAATTCTTGTATTTTGTTGAAAAATTGTATTTTTAGTAGAAAAATTATTTTTTCTTGCATTATAAATCCAACTATTTAGTTAAAAACTGCATTTTCTGGTTAAAGTTTCATCATTTCAGTTAAAAATTAATTTCTTTAACTGAAAATTTAACTATTTCATGTTTGGTGGAAATTGGATCTTTTTTGATAGAAATTTAATCTTCTGGGTTGAAAAGTACCAATAACCCCAATTTGAGATACTAAATTTAAAATGTTTAAATCTGTATATCAGATACATAAAGTAATTTTTGACCCCTCCCCCAACCCTCTAGCTAACGTAATTTTTGAAAACTAAATTTTTTTCGTGAACTTATTTACAGGTCATACGAAAATACCGTGAGACGATTTGTTGGAGGATAGTTTGATCAGATCTTAATATTTTTTATCAATCAACAAAGTAGGTTAATTTTCAGAGAAGTAGTTACGAATTTTCAAGTAAAGAAGATAAACTTACAACAACAAAATATAATAGTTGATATTTTAACCAAGGGAAGATTTTAATTTTAAATGAAAAACAGTTGAATTGCACCTAAAAGGAAGAAATTTCAACAAAATAATTGAATCTTCAACACAGAAAGATTTCTCAGTCAATGAATAAAAAAAATTAAATTCAAAATGTGCAATTTTCAAGTAAAAAAAGATGAATTTTCAACAACGAAAAATTCATTTTTTTACTATAAAAAACGTATTATCAACAAAATACATCAATTTTAAAACAAGAAGTGGAATTTTAAAGCTAAAAAGACGAGCTCTCTGCAAAACAGTTAAATAATTATTAATCAATTAATTACATTTTCAAAAAAAAAATAATAATTTTTCAACCGAGAAGCTTAACTTTCGACTGAACAAGAAGAATTTTCAACAAAATAAATAAATTTTCAACCAAATAGTTGCATTTTCAAAGAAGATTTTTTTCACCAAAAAAAAAAAACAAACAATTTTTAACAAAATACATCTAACTGAATAGTTGAATTTTCAACCAATGAGATTAATTTTCTACCAAAAAAGAAAATTTTCAAGCAAAAATGGAACATTACACTTTTTTTCGAAAAAATTTATTTTTAATTTATAAAAAAAAACGAATTTTCTATACCAAACAGTTGAATTTTCAAACTAAAAATAAGAATTTTTAATAAAAAGTTTATTTTAAATCAAATAGTGATCGTTTAATCAAAAGGAATTAGTTTTTAACCCAAAAAAGGAATTTTTAACAAAAAACATCAATTTCTAACAAAAAAGTTGAATTTTCAAACAATAACATTATTTTTCTTCCAAAAAAGACTAATTTTCAACGAAGTACAGAAATTTCGAACAAAATAGTTGAATTTGTAAACTAAAAACGTAACTTTTTAACCAAAAATGGAATAGTTGAATTTCCACTCGAATAAATAAATTTTAAATAAAGAAAAAGCGATTCTTCTACAGAACAGTTGAATTTTCTACAACATAGTTGAATCTTCTACCTGTTAAATTTCCAAGACAAAACGTTGTATTTTCTATATAAAACAGTTTAATTTTTAACGCATAAAATTTCAAGAAAAAAGTTCATTTTTAACGAAATAGTTAAATTTTCAGTTAAAAAATTAAGTTTAACCTCCCAAAAGGTAAGCTTCAACAAAATAGTTCAATTTTCAACCAAAGAGATGAATTTTCTACTAAAATTATAAATCTTCAACCAAGAAGATGAATTTTTAAGAAAGAAGTTCAACTTTTAACGAAGGAATTGAATTGTAAACCGAAAAAGATGAATTTTTAGTAAAAAATATAATGGTTGATATTACAACAACAAAAATACTTTAATTTTAAATAAAGCACAATATAACTTAATCAAAAAAGAATTTTTTTAGCATAATACATACATTTTTATCCAAATAGTTGAATCTTCAACCAAGAATATTAATTTTCTATCAAAAATACGAATTTTTAAACAAATAGCTGAATTTTCAGTCTAAAACAGATCACTTTTGAACCAAAAATGGAATAAATTAATAAAAGAAAGTTGCATTTTTGACCCAAACATATGAATTATCTGCAAAAAAGTTGATTTTGAAATAGACAGTTGAATTTTTAACTAAAATAATGAATGTGAACACTATCATGGAAAAATGTAAATGAAGTGGAATTTATCGCCTTATTATATTCAATTGGAAAATTCATTTCAAATAATTGGTTTTAAATAATTGCCGCCCGCCGCCCACCCTCACTGCCTTTCACATATATTCTTTGAAGAAAATTCACAATCGCTGCCTCCGAAAAATTTTCTGCATCCTCCCGTGCTAATGAATTATTGAACTCATTTCTCGACTGTTTACGACATAAAATGGTGTACGTGATGTACGTCAGGTGTGTACTGTTATTTTTTCTTGAATAAATTTCCTGGTATTTCTGTGAGTGTATAGATTAGATGAAGTTGACGTGCGCTATTACAAAATTTCAGAATTTTGCCTTCTTACTGTTTTAATATAGTTGAAAATGTTACACAATGCAAATTTTTCTTTTATTCGAAATATTTTTTTTTATTTCGAAATTATTTTTGGTTAAATGAGAAAAATTATGTTGAAGAAACGGTTTCTTCAGTTCAACATATTTATGAAGCTAATTTACATTTCTTAGTCGAAAATTGATTTTTGTTGTGGAAAATTCTTCTTTTTTGGTAAAATTTCACTGAGAATGAGTGATTATTCCCTGAAATTCAGGGAACTTTTCACTAATTTATAAGTTAAATATTTTTCGAAGCGTGTGGGGGCTCTGAACGTCGTTCAAATCCTGTTCAAAGCAAGAAAAACGTCCGTGGACAAATTGATTTTCAGAAGACAATTATTATCCGATTTTAACTTTTTTTTTAAATTAAAGCTAATAAAATTTCGCATCAAACTTTCATGGCCGATTTTTAAATTTTTGTTTGTTTTTTTGTTTATACAATCACAAAAATGAAAAAAAAAATTTTGACTTTGAAATATACCGGTTTTTTAAAAATGCTTTGATTCAATCAAAAATACCTAGAATTTTTTATAAACAAATATCCATATCAGGTATTTTTGATGAATTAAGTAAAGTTTTTTCTATGGAATTTATATATATATATATATATATATATATATATATTACTTGCAAATGAAACCTTAGTATCATATTTGGTCACCAAATAAAAGTAAATAATTGTTGAAACTACCTTAATTAACAAATGCACTATTTGGCTACTTTTGGGGGTAGAAACTTGATTTTTTCAAAAAAAATTAACTGTAAATAACTAACTTCTAAATTTTTAAGAACATTTTGATGACAGTAAACACTTTATTATTGTAAACAACAATTGTTTAAACAAATTTTTATCATTCAATGTATTTATAAATAAAATACCGCTTTTTTCACGGAATTACAAGCCAGTTATTTAGCAATGATTTTTTGCTATGAATCGATAACATTTGATAATTGTTTAACCAAACTTAATTAACAAATGCATTATTTGGCTATTTTTCAGCATTTAAACTTGTTTTTTTGTGTGTAATAAACTGTTAATAACACATTTTCTAACTTTTTTTGATAGTTCGATAACGTTCCACTATTTTTATTTTCATTAACAATATAGTAAAAAAAATTTTCTCAGCTAATGCATCTGTAAACTAAATTTGTTGTTTCCTGTGGAATATAATGAAAATTACTTAGCAATAATTCCTTGCCATAAGTTGATAAAAATGGATGATTTATTGAAGAAACTTAATTACTACTTGACTTTCTTTTTCGGTTAACGGAATTTATCGGTTCATTTTGAAAATAACCTACTACGATAAAATGATCGGAGTCAGTTATAATAAAATCATCAGAGTTAGCACTATTACGTAGTTTCTAGAAGCAATGGTCTTTCTGGCTTGACGAAATCAGTTCTTGAACTTGTGTTATTAAATGCGTTATTAACAGTTGATTACACACACAAAAACAAGTATAAACGCTGAAAAATAGCCAAATAATGCATTTGTTAATTAACCCGATCCCTTTAACACGGGTCGTTCCAGACCCATGGCATTTTTCTTTTGTCTGAATACTCAGAATCTGTGAACCCCGGAAATGTCCGTCTCTACCCTAAAAAAACCTTAGGAATAGAGGATCATCTGTGCCTAATGACGTTCCCTCAGTGGCAGTCTAGCCTTCGTAGTGAAAAGTTCATTTGCGTGTAGGGTCTGGAGCGACCCGTATTAAAGGTGACGTTGGTGCAAACTCGTTTTAAGCGTGAAGGTAAGTTTCTGTATTTTTATGAATTTTATGTTGATTTTTGAAAGATTTTTCTTTTTTTAAACCATACATTAATTTTTCATTTCAAAATTCGTCATTTAATGAAATTTCATCAAGTTTTTCAGTATTTTCGAAATATTTTTGCTTTTTTGAGTCATATATTCATTTTTCATTTCAAAATTTGTCGGTTAGTGAATTTTCATTAGGTTTATGAGTATTTTCAAAATATTTTTGCTTTTTTGAGTCTTACATCGATTTTTTATCTATTATAGAATGGCGCAGCGTACTTCGAGTGAAATTTCTCGGATTCTCCGGCCACGTGCGGAACAAATAAACTATTTGGACCAGGAGAGCGAGAATGCTTGCTAGTAACATAAGATCCATCCTCGATGAACCCGAGGTTGATATCAATTTAGATGGTAAACTAGAAAAGAGAAGAAGGTGTTCATTTTGTGAATCAAAAAAAGATAGGAAGACCAACCAATGTTGTATCAAGTGCAGGGTGCCCGTTTGCGACGAACACCGTTACGCATGTTGTCGCAACTGCTTATAATTAAGATATAAGATGATAGAATTTAAGTTAGAAAATATTATCCTCTTTTATATGCATATTTTTGATATTTTATTACAATAAAATTTTTTAATCATCTAAATATATCGAGTTATTTCTCAAAAACATCAAATTTCCTCTTTAGAAAAAAGCCCTAATTGACACCACAAACTTAACCATTTCTTTCCGATTTATCAAATCTGCGATTTTTTCAGTGAAAGAACATTCCTTGAACTTTATATTGCTTCTTGAAAAATTAAAATATCTTAATTTATTCAAAAGTTATGAATTTTTTAATAAATGACTACATTTTCAGGAGGTGGGTGTGTTTATTATTAAAAATAAAATATTTATTTTTTTTTTTTTGCAATTTTTATGATCTGCCCTTAAAGAACAAGTGTTCAAGAGTGTACAAAAATTTCACCAGCATTTAATATTAATAATTGAGCGTTTTAACATGCCTTGGGTCTGGAACGACCCGTGTTAAAGGGATCGGGTGCGAAAAAAAGGGGTAAAGGGATCGGGTTAAGTTTGGTTAAAAAATTATCAAATGTTATCGATTCATAGCAAAAAATCATTGCTAAATAACTGGCTGTTAATTTCGTGAAAAGTATTTTATTTATAAATACATAAAATTATAAAAATCTGTTTGAACCATTGTTGTTTACAATAATAAATTGTTTACTGCCATCTAAATGTTCTCAAAAATTTAGAAGTTAGTTATTTACAGTTAATTGCATCGAAAAAATCAAGTATGTACCCCAAAAAATAGCCAAATAGTGTATTTGTTAATTAAGGTAGTTCAAACAATTATTAACTTTAAACAATCATTAACTTTTTGTCCATAAATTGTTCAAATTTAGTGGGAATCAAGTGAAGAATCGCCGTCAATCCCCACGAAACGATTTTCATTCACTTATTTGTTTATAACAAATTCAATAAATTTTTTAACATTTGCATTGCTATTGGAAATCTTTTTTGGATATTTGCTATCAGTTTTATAGGTATTTTTGATTGAATCAAAGAATTTTTTAAACACCGGTACACTTTAAAGTCAAATTTTTTTTTTAATTTTTGTTATCGAATAAAAAAAAAATAAAAAAAAATTTAAAAATCGGCCATAACAGTTCAATGCAAAATTTTATTGGCTTTTATTAAAAAAAAAAAAATCGGATAATAATTGTCTTCTGAAAATCAATTTGTCCACGGACGTTTTTTTTCCCCCACTATGCGACGGTTCAATTGCTGTAAATAATCACGTATTATCAGTGAAATGTCACTGATTCAAATAGCATATATTTCCATAAAGCAATTAGAAGTTTTCCAATATCGAATCACACTGGAACCTGGATTTCGGTAAACTGCATTTGTACGTTCCTAGAATTTCTGTTATCGGCAATTTGGCAATAAGGGGGGCCGCGAGACCGAGAGAGAGGCGGTGCTCAGTCAAGCGTGACTAACAACATGAGGGCCGCACTCTCAGCGCGTTAGTTGTATAAGGTTGCGCCATGTGTCTAAATCCAACAGAAAGTATTCATGCGGTTCTGCCTGTCGCAGGCCACTGCAAGCCATGCCCGAAACCGTGCACAAATCCAGATTCCAGTGTAGTTGAATTTCACTAGTAACTAGTCGAATTACACTAGTTCATATATTTCGAGAGTATACATTAAAATGAACTTTAACAAACATATGATATATTTATTTTGAATTATTATCATTATAATTATTGCCATTAATTAAAATCAAACAATTTTTTACTTCATTTAAAGGTTCTTTGACTTTAAATTAAAGAAACGAAGTTGAAGAAACAATTTCTTTAATTTGAAGATATACCATTCCTCTGGGCGGATTCGACTAGGTGAATTTGTTACTCAAAGATATAAATTAATTATTCAATGTGATGGTTAATGATTTCTTAAAATTTGTGAGTGACTTACTTGGAAGGCACAGCACGCCAATAAGCAGAAGAAGATGGCACACTTCATGATTGACTAATTCGTTTAATATCTCCTTCTTAGCACAGAAGAGTAACAAGTATTTCATCTTATTATGTAGAGTTGTCCTTTTATACCAAATACATCGTACGTGGATATTTATTTTGACGTATGTGCTATAAATTCGTCAGAGAAAAGTTGGGGAAGAAATATCAATTAATCATGATTTGAAGTTTTTACAAAGGTAACACTTGTATCAACAAACACCTCTTTTGCCTAAATCTTTGGGCAGACGTCAATTAGACACTAGCTACCTGTTTACTGTTCCCCCACCACGCGGCGTCCCCTCACACAGTCAAACTTCTGCCTGATGAGCCCTAAAGTGCGAAATATACCAAATTTTCAATATAGCACTGGGTTATTTGCCTTAAAAAGTTAAAAATTAATGAAAAATCTGACGAAATTTTAATGCACGTAAATTTGGAATTCAAACACGATAATTTCAAACTGTGCTCGTTTTAACTTCTACATCAATAATTAATAAATATTTGTTAATTATACGGTGGTAAATATGACGCGATTTATTTATGAAAGGTAATTAAAAATATTATTTCAACATGTAAAAAGCAGAATAAAAAGGATTTTCATCAATAAATTTTGAGTTACGAGTGCAGGAAAATACTCGCAGTTACCAGTATCTGAAGTTTGAGTTGCGTTTTATAGAACAGTGTATTCATGTCAATAGAATATATGTTTGTTTCGTATATTTATTAGATACGCTCAAGCTCTTTTAAATTACGCATATAACTTAGAAAAAAGATTGTCATTATGAATGATTGTATCAATTTCACTTTATCTTTTTATAGCTTATGCGATTAGTTCAATGAATGTGCTGGTATGAAGATACCGAATTTACAAAATCAAATCGAGAAATCTTTCAGAGTTCGTAATCATTAATCTGATTTTGAATAAATTTACGCTTGTTCTTGGAGTGAGAACTATGATACTAGAAAGGCAAACCAATGCTATTGCACTTGAAGTCGATTCCTATTTAAACACTTATTCTTTCATTTTCAACATTTTTAGACAAATAACATATCGTTGAAATCGTGATAATTCGCTGATTTAGAATATGATATTTGTTGATTACCAAGTGCTAAATAAAAAAAATGTTATATTCTGGATTTTAATCCTCATTAGGTACAGAGGACTCCAGCTGGTCAGGGTCGACGGGAGCTCAGGCCGGCAGCAGTTTGGTTGCGTAAGGCCGTAAGGGGAAGTCGCGTAGTGGGGGGAAATTACGCAGGTAGCTGGTGCGGAATTAAATATCGCGCAAATCTTGTTTTTCCGTTCTACTGTCAATGTTTACTGTATGAAAGGAAATCATTCCAGATTTTTAACAAATAACGACGTAGTTCATATTTGTATGGCGCTGTCAGAGCTGACTGAAATATTAAGTGTGGCTGAATTCAGTTCAAATATCCGGAATGCTTCAGGTGCGAATATAAAAAAAAACCTTTGTTAAGAACGGAATTTTTTAGAGGAATTTAGAGACTCAGAAAAATGATTATTTGATTCAAAGAAAATTTCTTTGAATCAAAGAAAAATATTCAATGGTTGAGCCTGCATAAAGCTGTTAGAATATCTTCCTCATATAAGCAGAAACTGTAAAAAAATATTGCAAAAATTAAAAAGTGTGGGGTTTTCATAAAATCTTTTATCTTTTATTATTTCCAACATTTTTGAAAAGTTTCTGATAATAGAAAAAAGGCATCCTATCAGATTTATGTGGGATAGACCATTTTTGGGGCCGGGACCATTTTTTCCTCTAAAAATATAATTGTGGGATTTTTCTCGTAAACCACGTAAGATATCGCGAAAGAGCAAGAGGTTTTTTTCATCGAACTTTTTAACACGTGCAAACGTTTGTCTTAGCATTTGATTGCATCTGTCGTTATTTGTGAGAAAAATTAGAAAATTCTATTCTATGAAAAGAAGCTCCTGGCCACAAAAGTTATTTAGTCCGGATTAAACTCACAAAATGTCTTTCTTATGAAATTACAAATTCAACCAAAAATTTGGAAAATATATATGTTTGGTTTTTTTGGGAAAATAGATTTTTAATATTTTTAGAAAAACCATCGCCATTTTCTTGATTTTTAACCTTTTCGAAACTTTCCGGAGAATTACAAAAGAAGGCGATAAACGTTATCAGAATAATAAAGAAAACGATCAATATCGCAATTGGGTAGAAAGTTATACAGTTTTGAAGAACAATTTTTTTTTAACAAAACACAAAATTCAAATACGCACAGCTTTGTAGACAATTTTTATTCTCAAATCGGGAAAATACGTTTTACCTAATTTCACTTTAGTTTACTACAGAATAGGGAATTTCGTTTATAATGATAATTTTTGCTTTAGGGCAGGCAATGCCGGTGAATAATTATAATTTGATTTGGAACAGGGAATTGTTGACATGAAACGTGAATTTTGGAAAACAATTTAAATTCTAATTTCGAAAAACAAAATTTAAAAGAAATCCCTGTTCCATGTCAGAATTCGTAACAATTTTAAACTTCCTTCTTCCAAATTTTGGATATAATGGAATATAAGAAATATAATATATTTTTAAATCATAATAGAAATGGTAAATAAATATAATTATGACTTGAAACAGGAAGCTTTGGCAATGATTTTAATTCTGACTTGGTATAGGGAATTTTGTAAAGACTTATAATTTTTAGTTTCTGGACAAGGAATTTCCGTATAGAATTATAATTTTTACTTTGGAACTGGGGACTTTCGTAAAGAATTATAATTTAGAATATAGGAAAGGGAATTTTCGTAAAGGATTATAACTTGACTTTGGTTAAAAATTAATGTTTTTTTGTGAAAAAATCGTCTTTTTTTGTAAAAAATCAATCTTATTATTGAAAAATGCAACTACTTGTTTGCTATTTTTTGATTAAAGATTCAACTATTTTCTTGAAAAGTCATTTCTTTGCTCGAAAATTCAACGTTTTTGTCGAACATTTGTCTTTTTTCTATGAAATTCGTCCTATGGGATTGAAGTTCATATTTTTTTTGTAAAAAAAGTAATTTTTCTTTGTTGAGAGTTAATTTTTTAACTAAAAATTCAACTATTCCATTTTTGTTTAATTTTTTTCTTGAAAATTCATGTATTTTTTGAAGACTCGTTTTTTTTTTGTCAAAAATTAATGTTTTTGTTAAAAAATTGATCTTTCTGATTAGACATTCAACTACTTGTTGAAAGTTGCACTACTTTTTTGAAAATTAATTTTTTTTTTTTTGAAGATTCAACTCCTTGGTTAACAATTTAACTATTTTGTTCAAAATTTGTTCTTTGTTAGTTAAAAATAAATTCATGTAACTGCAAATTTAACAATTCAATTTTCAATTGAAAATGTATATTTTTCGGTAGAAAATTCATCTCCTTGGTTAAATATTCACGATTTTGGTTGAAAATTTATCTTTTTGTTTGAAAATTTAGCTTCTGGATTAAAAATTAAACTACTTGGTTGAAAATGGAACTACATTGTTGAAAATTCATTTTTTTTGTTGAAAATTCATGTCTTTGTTTAATAATTTTAATTTAAAAAAATGTCTATTGTTGGTTAAATATTGTTTTTTTAATTGAAAAGATAAATATTTTATTTCTAAATAAAATTGATCTTTTTTATGAAAAATGTATGTTGTAAAAAAGTCGTCTTTTTTGGTAGAAAATTGATCCTTTTGGTTAAAATTTGAAAGTTGAACTCCTTTATTAGGAATTCATTTCTTTTTTGAAGATTTAACTATTTTAATGAAAATACTGTACACGGTGAGCCTCAACCATTTTTAACCGCAAGATCCTTGAAGATAGATGATATTTATTGGATACTGTTTTATGTTGCCATAAAAGTATTTTTCAACAACAAAATTTTCAAATACAATTTTTTTTTTAATTTTAAGCTTTTATTTGTTTAATTTTTTTATTTTTATTCTTAAAATCATGCCAGCATCGTTTAATTACAACCTGAGATGAACCGGTGATTATACAAATGGTTCAACAAATTTTGCTGTGATGAAAGTGTTTTTTGCAAATATACAAAAATCTCTGTAGATTATACAGTTCTCATTTTGGGACAAAATTTCATACGAATTTTTTACTCAGTTTTTAAGCAAAAAGAAGCCTACTATACTTAAAATCCAGAAGTTTAGAAAATAAGAATTAAAATTGGTTTTTGAAGAAAGCGCTTCCACGATTTTTTTAATTGCATATAAAAAATATCCGAACATCATCCGAGGAGAAAATTCTGCAAAAAAAGTCCAGTAGTATAATTTTTCAATAAACTTCTGCACTGAAGGAAAATTTTTTTTTTTTTAAGCTTATGTTTTTTAAAAAGTGTACTTTCAAATATTTAATAAACAGAGACATCAAGCCATAGACCCTGTGTCGTTCTCTATATAGCGTTGGATTTTTCACCGTTCTCAAAAGTTAAAATCTTGGTCAACCAAAAAAATATATATAACCCTTTGTAGATACGATATTTATCACTTTACAAGTGTGAAACTGTTTTGACTCTATATTCATCACTTAACAATCCCTGAGTAAAGAAATTTGTTTATTACAAATGGTATTTTTTGTTTATAATGTTTACGATTTTAAATTTTGAAAAAAGCATTTGTATAAAATTTGTGCCCCCCCCCCCCACACCCCTCTCACCGTTTTTGTCAAATGTCCACGTACTGAGACCCTCTGAACCCGAAAAACAGGTTTTTATTATTGTGCCTGTCTGTATGTCTGTCTGTCTGTGAGCACGATAACTTGTGAATGAATTAATCTATTCGATTGGCCATTCTAACACTTTTTAAGTGTCGGGAACTGAAGGTCAAGTTTGTTAGTTAGCTATTTTGGGTAAAAATTCAAAAAGTTATAGCATTTTCAAAATTTTTGATAGCAGTTTTTTCAAGATTTGAAAATTCTATGTAGAACTTTTCGTGGTATTCGGAAATTCGAACAATTTATCTGCACGACTTTTTTTCGATGGAAAGAAAATTATCAGAGTTATAGCATTTTCAAAATTTTAAAAAACAACTTAAATGCCAATTTTAAGCCAAATAACGCACGATATGAAAAAAAAACATTTCTTTTTGAAGACCCACAAGATTCTCATGATAACTTATTGAATTTTCTTGAAAAATCGAAAACTCAAATTTGGTCGGACAAAAAATAATAAAAAAGCACAAATTTAATTTTGCGCTCAAAGTATGCAAGATGAGAAAAAAGATGACCAGGCAAAAATTGTGCACCTAAAAAAGATCTACAAATTAGTCATAGATTACTTTTTGATAGGACGCGTAATTTTTGTTTTATTCGTTAAAAAACAACATTAAAAATGAAAAATTAAATTTTTGGACAAAGACACAAGCTACAAAAGAAAATAAAGAGACAGAAATTTTCCACTTAAAAAAGAGCTACTTAATTTCAATTGTGAAAAATAACAAAATGAAAAAATTAAATTTTTGGAAAAATAATGCAAGATATGAAAAAAAAAATAATTGACAAAAGTTGTTCACTATAAAAGTATCTATCAATTTGTTATGATTTATTTTTTTATATAGAGTACTTTTTTTAATAGTAAAAAATAAAATTAAAAAAAAATATTTTTTCTTCGACAAACGACACAAGCTACAAAAAATATGGATAGGCAAAAATTGTGCACCCAAAAAAGATCTACAAATTTGTTAAAATTCACTTTCTTGTAGGCTGCATAGGTTTAGTTTCAATCATAATAATTAACATTAAAAATAAAAAGAGTTGTGGAAAAACGATACAAGGTACGAAAAAAACTAATAGACAAAAGTTTTTCACCCGAAAAAGAGATAAAAATTTGTTATTAAGAATCAACATCCAACAAAAAATTTGCACAAACGATACAAGCTGTGAAAAAAGATGAATAGACAATAAAATTTGTGCACCCAAAAAACATCTACAACTTTTTTATTAAACAGTTTTTGATAGGTAGCGTAGTTTTTGTTTTAATCGTAAAAATTATCATTAAAAATCTAAACAAAAATTGTGAAAACGGCACAAGGTAAGAAAAAAAATGAATAGACAAAAGTTGTTTGCCCAAAAAAGATCTTCAAATTTTGTATTTATTATTTTTTGGTAGGAATCATATTTTTTGTTCAAATCGTAAAAGAAAAGCATTGAAAATAAACAAATTAATTTTTTGGAAAAACGACACAAGGTGCAATAAAATGATAATTAACCAAATTGTTTTGTATAGGATGCGCACTTTTTTAATTATAAAAACGAGACAATAAATATTACATTACAGTAAAATACATTTTTTAGGGTAGCTGGGAATCAAAGTTATTACAACATAAAGTAAAAAAAAACAAAGCAATCATTGAAAATAAAATCTGTATTTTATTTTGCAATGCCTGAATAAGCGGTCCTGACCGAGGTACAGAAATAAATATAATATACATTTGATATAATAGAGTGGAACTCAATGTAGAAAAGTTCGCACTTCGGACTAAATCGAGTGCTCAGCACGAGATACGTTATGAGAATATGTTCGTTAAAGCCAAAGGAGCTTTAACAAATGAGAATTCACAATCACCAAGTGACAATTGTCGATGCTTGACCATTAATTTTAAAAGTTCTGTGCACAAATGTGGAGGAAGTAGAAAGACCGAGCGTGCAGCGCGAGGTAAATACATTATCGAGCGCGAGGCGCGAGACGAATATATTATCGAGCACGAAGCGCGCGCAGCGGGCAGATTTTTTAGGTTAGGTTGGTTTTGAGGCTCACCGTGCGAGTATATTTCGACATTAAATCTGAGGACTTTAAAGCGATTCATATTGAATTCAATATGTTATCAACATAAAAATTCATAAGAATTCATTCTTCTATTATTCCCCAATTTTCCTTAAAAACACCCTATATCCCCTATATCTTGAGAGCATTTCGGTCTATGAAGTCTTTGATGATTAATAAATCCGTGAATTAATTGTGTCGAATGCTGGAGGCACTAGACGTAATAGAAACCTTATAAAAGTAAACGTAATAAAATATTGGAAACACCATATCACAGGGGACCCCCCGAGGTACTTTACTCTCCCCCCTCACCCCAAACCACTTATTTCCCTAAAGAACACGTTCTCAATCCTCAGACAGCACGTGTCGCTCGCTCTCGAGGCGAATATTGAGAGAATAAAAAAAATGTGTTATCTGAGATAGAAAATGTTGTTGAAAAATTGTCTTTTTCAGTATAAAATTCAACTACTCTTGAACTACTTTGTTAAAAAAATCATTTTTTTGGTTGACGATTTACCTCTTTGCTTGAAAATTTAACTGTTTTGACGAAAACTCGTATTTTCTAGTTGAAAATTATTATTTTTTTTTTTTTGACTGAAAATGTAACTGTTCCATTTTTGGTAAAAACTGGACATTTTTAATTGAACATTCAACTACTGGGGTGAAGTTGCACTACTTTCTTTATAATTATTTATTTCTTCTTATAAATTTATCTCTTTAGTTGAAAATTCGTCTCCTTAGGTAGAAAATAAATCTTTCTTGTTTGAAGATTCAACTATTTTGTTAAAAAATCGTCTCTGTTGGTTGAATTAACTGTTTCTGATTTTAAATTAAATTCCTTTGAGTTAAAAATTCGTTTTTCTTTTGTTAAAAATTAATTTTTTCAAAAAAAAGTTTAGCTGTTCCAGTTGAAGATTCATTATTTCAGTAGACAGTTTATCTCTTTGTTTAAAATTTCAAATAGCTTGTTGTGAATTCGTATTTATTTGTTGAATTTAACCGTTTTTGATTTACAATTGAAAAGTTGAACTACTTTTATTTCAAATAATTTTTTTTGTGAAGATTCATCTCTTTGGTCGAAAGTTTTGTTGAATATTATTCTTTTTGGGTAGAAAATTAATCTTGTCGGTTTAGAATTGATCTTTTCACTAGTAATTGAAAATGCAACTGTTTGGTTGAAAATTCATGTATTTTCTTCAAAATACCTCTTTTGGTAAAAAATTAATCTTCTTGGTTAAAAATTATCTTTACAGATTGAAAATGCAACTGTTCGGTTGAAAATTCACATTTTTCATTGAAAATTCAAGTAGTTGGTTAAAATTTGAACTATTTTGTTAGAAATTCATATTTCTTGGTTAAAAATTTATTTATTTTTGTTGAAGATTCAACTATTTTGATGAAGTGCAATATATTTTGACATGGAATCTTAGAACTTTGAAGCGTTTCATATAGAATTCAATATGGTACCTACATTAATTTTATTAGAAATATTTTCCTGAAGAACACGTTTTTAATCCTCGAACAGGACATGTCGCTCGCTCTCGAGGCGAATATTGAGACTAAAAGAAAAAGGATGTTCTCCGAGGAGTAAACTATATTATAACTAAACATTTAACTATTCCATTTTTTATTACAAATTTATCTTTTTTGTTTGAAAATTCAATTATATTATCAAAAATTGCTCTTTTTGCTAGAAAATTAATCTTCCTGGTTGAGAAATCAACTATTTGATTGAATATTGATTTTTCTTGGTTGAAAATTAATTTTTTTTAACGAAAAATTTTGCTATTCCATTCTTTGTTAAAAATTGATCTTTTTGGTTGAAAATTCCACGACTTGGTTGAAAGTTGATCTACTTTATTTCAAATTTATTTATTTTGGTTGAAGATTCAACTATTTTGAAGAAAATTCAATATATTTTGACACGAAATCTTGGGACTTTGAAGCGTTTCGTGCAGAATTTATTATAGTACGACAATTGATATTATTAAAAATATTTCCATAAAGAACACGTTCTCGGTCCTCAAACAGCACGTGTCGCTCGCTTTCAAAGCGGATACTGAGATACTAAAAGAAAAAGAGATT
This sequence comes from Andricus curvator, assembly GCA_932195095.1. Classification (NCBI taxonomy): domain Eukaryota; kingdom Metazoa; phylum Arthropoda; class Insecta; order Hymenoptera; family Cynipidae; genus Andricus; species Andricus curvator. Next base: position 324,046 of record CAKNYM010051769.1, on the reverse strand, counting down.
TTCTCTGTGAAATAAACTATATTATAACTGAATATTCAACTTTTTCGGTGTTCGGTAAAAAATGGATCTTTTTTGTTTGAAAACTATTTGGTTGAAAATTCATATTACACATTTTTTATTAATAATTAATTTTTTTTAGTTGAAAATTCATGTATGTTGTTAATAATTCGCTTTTTGTAGATTGGAATTTTTTCAATGAAATTCAAGTATTTAATTTATGGTTGAAAATTAATTTGAAGGTTCACCTTTTTGGTTTAAAATTTCACTACTAGGTTGAAAGTTGAACCAATTTGTTGAAATTTCTGTTTTTCAGTTGAAGATTTATCTCTTTGATTGAAAATCGATGTATGTTTTTAAAAATTCTTACTTTTTGATAGAAAATTAATCTTCTCTGTTGAAAGTTTAACTACTTTGTTAAAAATTAATTTTTAAGGTGGAAGATTCGTTTCCTTGCTTTAATATTTAACTATTTTGTTGAAAATTCGTTTTTTATCTTTTGAGAATTAATCTTTTTAACTAAATGTTGAACTATTCCACTTTCGGTAAAAAATGCATCTTTTTCTATTGAAACTTCATTTATGTTATCAAAAATTCGTCTTTATTGGTAGAAAATTAATCTTCGTGGTTGAAAATGAATTTTTTTAGTTGAAGATTCATCTCTTTGGTTAAAAATTCATGTATTTTTCTCGAAAATTCGTCTTTTTGATAGGAAAATTAATCTTTGTAGTTGAAAATGTACTATTTTGGTTGAAAATTGAAATTCTTTGTTAAAAATTCATCTTTTGGTTGAAGATTCAATTACTTTGATGAAAATACAATATATTTCGACTTGAAATCTCAGGAATTTACAGCATTTCATATAGAATTCCATATTATACATACATTAATTCTATTAAAAATATTTCCCTAAAGAAAAAATCTCAATCCTCAAACAGTACCTGTCGCTCGCTCTCAAGACGAATATTGAGACCGAAAGAAAAGAAGATGTTCTCTGAGGAGTAAACTTTTTTGTTTGATAATTCATTTATGCTGTCAAAAATTCGTCTTTATGGTAAAAAATTAATCTTTTTGGTTTAAAATTCGACTATTTGGTTGAAAATTAATTTTTTTGGTTAAAAATTAATTTTTAACTGAAAGTTTAGGTATTGCATTTTTTCTTGAATATTTGTATTTTTCCGTTGAAAATTCACCGTTTTCATTGAAAATTCCGCTACTTAATTAAAAATTCAAAAATTTGTGAAAAATTAATTTTTTTGGTGGAAAATTCATTTTTCTTCATTGAAGTTCTTCTGAAAAATTCGTTTTTCTGGCTTGAAAATTCAAATATTTTATCAAATATTTGTTTCTTTGGCTTGAAAGTTCAACTGCTAGGCAAAAATAATTTTTTTAATGACAAATTTACTATTCCACTTGTGGTTAAAAATTGATCATTTTTTGGTTGAAAGCTCACTTTTTTGCTTTAAAATTCACATGAAAGTTGAACTAATTTCTTAAAGAAACAATTTTTTAGTTTAAGATTTATCTCTTCGACTAAAGATTCATCATTTTATTGAAAATTCATCTATTTTGATAGAAAATCAATCTTTTTGTTTGAA
>CAKNYM010051769.1:276874-322441 GCA_932195095.1 Andricus curvator | reverse complement strand
ATTGAAAATTCATCTATTTTGATAGAAAATCAATCTTTTTGTTTGAAAATGCATCTTTTTGGTTGAAAATTGAACAACTTTGTTAAAAAATTTTTTTTTTTTTTTTGGTTAAAGATTCAACTATTTTTAAGAAAATACAATATATTTCAAAAATAGAATTTAATATGGTACCTGAATTAATTTTTTCAAAAATATTTCCCCAAAGAACACGTTCCCAATCCTCAAACAGCACGCGCCGCTGGCTTCCGAGGCGAATATTGAGAGACCAAAAGAAAAAAAGATGTTCTCTGAGGTATAAACTGTATTATAACGCCGTTGACTTTGTTTTGTTTATTTAACCGGTTAACGAACGTCAGATTCTATTTTTCGCGAGGAGAGGATAAAAGTTAATGACTTGAAAATACGGAGGTATTCGTTTGTCCATCCACTTTGAGGCGCACCGTATGGCACAGAAAAGCCCCTTTCTGAACAAGGGGGCGGGGACCCTATATTTCGACGTCATCGTAGGGTTTCTTTTTAAAATTCTCGTAAATTATCCCTAAGAAGGCCTCCCCACAAGCAAGGCATCGGATTTAACTTTTAACGAACCCACGTGCTTTACATCGATATACACCGCGCTTATGCGCCATCCGGTTTTATGCACTCAAAAGTCAAATTGATTCTCTTCGTGCTGCTAGTCAATTCATTATACGCCAACCACTTCGAAACATATGTAAATTTCAGAGAATTTCAGAAGTTTGTGCCGCATATGTAACGATAAATCTAAAAAAAATTGAAAATGAATTATACATTGTTAACTGTTTTCACCATAAAAATTTTAATAATATACTGTACAAGTAATTAGCATTATAAGAAACAGGTGTAAGAAATATTAATTGATAAACGCGGGCTGTGATCTGAAATTATTGGTTATATAATTTTTTTTTTCTTTGAGTAAATGTACTGACTGTATGGCAGTATTGTAGTACTGTAGGTATTTCGAAATTCACGCTCTTTTCCCTATTCGCCCTTTTTTACAGAATTCCTCTGTTTTCCCCTTTTTTCAAAAAAATTTTCGTTTTTTTCCTTATATTTTTTTTTTTCATTGAATGCAAACTGAATGAATAGAACTTAATAATAATATTCGACTATTTTTGGTTAAAAGTTCATTCTTTTTGGTTGAAAATTCTACTTTCATATTTTTGGTCAGAATTCATCTCTTTTGATAAAAATTCTGTTTGTCGGAAAATTTAGATATTTTGTTGAAAATTAAATTATTTTAGTGTCAAAAATTATCTTTTTTGTTGAAAATTCATATTTTGGTTTTGAAAATTTAACATAAATCTTTCTTGGTTGAGATTTGATTGAAAATACAACTGTTTCTTTGGAGATTAATCTATTTTCGTTGAGGATTCTACTATGCTGTTGAAAATTCGTCTTATTTGGTTTGAGATCAACTCTTTGGTTGAAAATTTGTTCGAAAATCAATCTTTTTTGGTAGAAAATGCAACTACTCGATTGAAAGTTGAGCTAGTTTGTTAAAAAATATTTTTTTTTTTGATGATTCATCACTTTGCTTGAAAATGCGTCTTTTTTGGTAGAAAATTAAATTTTTTTTTCGCAAATGTCAGCTGTTTTTTTAATTAGTCTTTTTGGTTCAGAAATTCATTTCTTTCGGCAGAAATTTCGTTTTTTTGATTAAACATGCAACTGTTTGGTTAAAAATTAATCTGTTTTGGTTGAGGATTCAACTATATTGTTGAAAATTTGTCTTTTGCGATTAAAGATTCATCTCTTTGTTTGAATTCAACAGTTTTTTATTATAAATTTGTTAAAAATTAATTTTTTAGCTGAAAACTTAACTATTTCAGTTGAAGCTTCATTATTTTTGTTGAAAATTCATATCTTGGTTCTTGAGATTTAACTATTTTGTTGCAAAATCGTCCTTCTTGTTAAATTCAACTGTTTTTTATTTAAATTCATTAAATTGAAAGGTCAGCCTTTTTATTTCAGAATTCATCCTTTTTGGTTAAAAATTCGAATACGTTGGTGAAAGTTGAACTTTTTTTTCATAATAATGTTTTGTTTTTGAAGATACATCTCAAGAAAGATTTGTCGAAAATTAGTCTTTTTTTGTAGAAAATTAATCTACGTGGATAAAATCTGATATTTTTCAATTGAATGTTCATCTACTTGTTCAAAAATGCATCTTTTGATAGAAAATTAATCTTTTTGGTAGAAAATTATTTTTTTAGGTAGAAAAGAATTCCTCTCTTTTACCTCTTATCAAAAAACTTCCCCTTTTTCTAAATTAAAAAAAAAAAATAAAAAATAACTAGAAAAAAACTAAATAAAAAATATTTTTGGTTGATATTTAACCCTTTTTAATTTAAAAGTCTATTATTATATTTTGGGTTCAGAATTCTTCTCTTTGGTGGTAGAAAAGTCATCTTTCTCAGTTGAAAAGTAAACTTTTTATTTTACCTTTTTTGTTAAATATTCGTCCCTTTGGATCTAAAGTTCAACTGTCTTCTAAAAAATTCGTCTTTTTGCCTTGAAAATTCACTGTTTGGTTGATTTTTTTTCCTTGGTTGAATATTCAGCTTTACTTGAAAATTTGTTTTTTCGTTTTAAAAATTCATATTATTAGTTTAAAAATTCATCTATTTTTTTTTGTAAATACTATTGTTTGGTTTATACTTTATTTTTGGTTCTTAATAATGCAACTACATAGTTGGTTGATAAATCCACTATTTTATTGAAAATGTAATGATTTAGTTGAAAATTCATCTATTTTGTTATATCATTTTGTTAGTCATCTTTTTTAGTTCAAATCTTTTGTAAAAAAATCGTATTTTTGGCTGGAAAATTCATCTCTTTTGCTTTGAAGTTTAACTCTTAGGTTGTAAATGCAACTGTTTGCTTAAGAAGTAATTTTTGTCGTTGGAAATTCAACCATTTGGTTGAAAATTAATTTTGTTAATGAAAATGCATATTTTGGGTTTGAAAATTTAACTTTTTTGTAGATAATTTGTCTTTTTTGGCTTGAAATTCAAACATTGTGATAAAAAATCCAACCGATTGGTCAAAAATAAGCTTTTTTTGAAAATTCATATTTTCAAGTTGAAAGTGCAGTTATTTTGGAAAAAATTCCTCGTTTTAGCTTGAAAATTTATCTTTTTGGTTTGAAAATTTAAATATTTGTTTCAAAATAGGCTGTTTCACCAAAAAATTATATTTCTGGTTTGAAAATATAATTGTTTTGCAAAAAATTCGTCCTTTTATTTGAAAAGTCCACTATTATATTTTTCGTTGAAGTTTATTCTTTTCTGGTTAAAAACTCAACTATTTTGTTTAAAAAGCAATATTAAATTCTATATGGTACCCATACATTGACTTACTTCAATTTGCTTGATTTTAATTTTTTTTTACAATATTTTCCCTGTTTTGAAAGAATTTCGTGCTGTAAAGTCTGAGTTATAGATTATTTTTAAAACTGTTTAGATTAGCTTAGATTGATAAAAAATAAATTATGATAAAAAGATTCAACCTAAACGCATTCTTATTCCCTTATAAATAACTGACCATCTTCTTAATCGGGAGATGTAAGAAGAAAAATAGCGTAAGAAAAATGACGTCGTGAAATGAAGCAAGTAACATTGCTTCTGAGTTTAACCATTCGAAATTCAGCCCTTTATTACGTGTCTCAACATTCTTCCAGGATACTTTTTACATCAGCTGCTGCAGTCCGGTCGTTCCGTGCCCAAGCAATCGCTTTTTGCAGGTTCGAGAATGGGCCATGCGGTTTTTGACCCGACGCGGCGTGAAATGTCATTCGTCTAGCTCACTGTACAGAATTTTTGCTGGTTTCCTCAGTCGCGTGATATTCAACGATGAGGAAGGAATCACCTTCTTTCTTTGGCTTTCAGGAAAACCTCGAGAAAAACTTTTATAAGGTTCTGAAACTCACTAAAAAGCTACTCTCTGAATTTGAAATAGTGATAAACCGTGATAAATGGGTCACTGAATCAAATCAGTAGGAATTTCCACTAATTAGCAGTGAAATTCATGACTGCATACTTCACACTTTTTACCCTATTATATATATATATATATATATATATATATATATATATATATCGCTACCGTACAAGACAGTGGGTGCAAGTATAGTAATTATATACTTGCACCCACTGTGCTGTACGGTAGCGAGACCTGGTGAGCATGCAACACCTGCGCAATGGTGTGCGGTAAAACGCTAATGGACAAAGTCAGTAAAAATTCAATTATTTTATACTTATTAAACTATATTAACTGTTTTATGAAAAAAAATTCGCCATTTTAGTTATAAAATCCAAAAATTTAACTGATTTTTTTTTCTTGGTTGAAAATTCAACTCTTGTTAAAACTTCGTCTCTTTCGCTTGAAAGTTAAAATATTCGGTTGTAAATTAAACTGGTTATAAATTATATATTGTTTTAATTCAACTATTCAGTTAAAAATTAATTTTGGTTGTTCAAAATATAAGTGCTTTATAAAAAATTGGCCTTGTTGGCTTGAAAATTCAGCAATTACATTTAATTTTTTTCTATCTTGCTTAAAAATTCAACTCTTGTTAGAAATTCTTCTCTTTTGCTTGAAAGATCAATTATCTGATTGTCAAGGAAACTGTTTGGTTTTTTTTGGGTGAAAGTATCAACTATTAGATTTTTCTTCCAGAATTATTCTTTATTGATTGAAAATTCAACTGCCTTGTTGAAAGTTTAACTACTTGGTTGAAAATATAACTGTTTATTAAAGAATTCGTCTTTTTGCCTTGAAAATTCAACATGTCGTTGAATTTTTTTTCACGTGGTTGAAAATTTGACACTTGTTTACAATTTAATTAAAAATTCCACTTATTTTTTTTTTAAATTTGTTTCTTCAGCTTGAAAGTCCAACTATTTGGTTGTAAATGGAACTGTTGAGTTAAAACTGATTTTTTTGTTGGTCAAAATTCATCTATTTGGTTAAAAATTCATTTTTTTTATTGTTGAAAATTCATATTTTTGGGTTAAATAGTCAACTGTTTTGATTTTTCTTACAGAATGCCTTATTGATTGAAAATTCATGAATCTCATTGAACAACTTGGTTAAAAATATAACTGTTTTTCAAAAAATTCGTTATTTTTGTGGCTTGAAAATTAAACAATTTTGTTGAAAGTTTTATTCGATCTTGGATAAAAACTCAACTTTCATTAAAAGTTTGTCTATTTGATTTGAAAATTCATCTTTGTAGGTTCAAAATTCGTCTCTTTTGCTTTAAAGTTCAAAACGTCGGTTGTAAATGCAATACAACTGTTTGGTTAAAAATGAACTTTTTTTAAATTAATACTTTCGGGTTAAAAGTTCAACTGTTTTGTACAAAATTCGTCTTTCTGGCTGAAAAATTAGTTTTTTTTGCTTCAAAGTTCAACTATATTTGGTTGACAATTAATTTTCCTTGACTAAAAATTAATTTTTTTTGTTTGAAAATTCATATTTTAGGTTGAAAACTTCAACTGTTTGTTCTTCTTTTTTGGCTTGAAATTTAAACCGTTTGCTAGAAAATCCAACTTGGCTTGAAAATTCGACTTTTAGGTTTGAAAATTTAACTATTTGGTCGAATGTGGACTTTCTTGTTGAAAAATTATATTTTCGGGTTGAAAAAATAACTGTTTTGCTAAACATTCGTCTTGTTGGCTTGAAAATTCAATAATTTAGATAAATGGTCTTTCTTTCTTGGTTAAAAATTCCACTCTTGTTCAAAATTCGTCTTTTTGGTTTTGACAATTCATCTTTGTAGGTTGAAAGTTGAACTATTTTTGTTCAAAAATTAAACTTTTTCTTAAAAATTCGTCTCTTTTGCTTTAAAATTGAACTCTGTGGTTGTAAATGCAATCGTTTGCTTAAAAGAGATGAATTTTTATACTAAAAAGACGAATTTTCAACAAAGAAGTTAAATTTTCAACCCAAAAATATTTATTATAAAAAAAAATTAATTTTCGACCAAATAGTTATATTTTCAAAACAAAACCTCTTCCATCCAAACAGTTCCATTGAAAACCAAATAGTTGAACTTTTAAGCAAAATAGACGAATTTTGAACAATAAAGCTGAATTTTTAATCAAAAAGTTGAATTTCCAACCTACAAGTATTAATTTTCAAACCAAAAATGAACCAATTTTCCACAAAAGATGAATTTCTAACCGAAAGAGAAAAAAACTCAACCAAAATGTTAACGTTTGAAAATTAATATTATAAGCCAAAACGACGAATTTTCTACAAAGCAGTTGAACTCTTATCCCGAGGATATGAATTTTTGAAACAAAAAATTAATTAGTTCAATTTACATCCAAAAAGTTGAACTTTCAAGCAAAAGAGATGAAGTTTTAATCAAAAGGTTTAATTTTTATCAACCAGTTGAATTTCCAATTTACAAAGATCAATGTTCAAACCAAAAAGATGTTCCTTAAACAAGATTTGAATTTTCAACCACAACCAAAAATGAACGAAATTGTTCAATTTTTAAGCCAAAAAGACGAATTTTTTTACAAAACATTTTTAGCCCGAAAATATGAATTTTCAAGAAATAAGTTTAATTTTCAACCAAACTGTTGAACTCTCAACCAAGTAGTTAAATTTTTAGTTAAAAAAAAAATTTCACCCAAAAAAGACATTGTCCAACAAAGTACTTCAATTTTTAACCAAAGATATACATTTTGAACTAAAATTATTATACATCAACCAAAAAAATTAATTTTTAAAAAAGTAGTTCAACTTTTAACCAATGAATTTAATTTTCCACCTGAATAGATGAATTTTTAACCAAAAATGTAATAGTTGATCATTCAACGAAAAAATATTATAATTTTAAGTCAAAAACAGTTTAATTGAACCAAAAAAGAATTACTTTTAACACAATATATGAATCTTCTAAAAAATCGTTAAATTTTCAACAACAAAAAATACAACAAAATTTTGAATTTTTAAGCTAAAAATACAAATTTTTACTTAACAATTATATTTTCAACCAAGTTGTTCAAAAATTCAAAAAGTATTTTTTTCAACCACATACTAAGGTGAACGACCCAGTAATCGTGATCTTAGTCCCACTAATCGTTACGCCAATTGTCTTGCTTTTTATTTAATTTGAAATTATTGAAATTTAATTTGACACTATAAAACCGTAAAAATAAGTGGGTTTCATCATAAAATGTTACTTCTAACATATTTTTTAACAATATATTTAAATTATAAAAAGTTTCACGATTATTGGGACCACCATGATTACTGGGACATTTATCTTACACAGATAATAGATTTGACTAAAAAAAGAAATGTTAAGCAACTCTGCAAGAAGTAAATTACTTCGTTTGAAAAAGTAAAGGATAAAATTGGAAAAGAATGCGGTAGGAAGTGGAGTGTTATAACCTCGAGACGCAACAGGGTCATTTGCGTCGTTACGCTTTACTTCCGACGAGCTGAGATCATTATTAGTTATTACTACCACTTTTCATTTTTTCCCCCATAGAAGTATTTTTATGCCGAAATGCAACTTTTTCGTAGAAATTTGTAAATTTAATCTGTTTTGGTTGAGGATTCAACTATTTTGTTCAAAAATCGTATTTTTGGTTGACTTCAACCGTTTTTGATTACAAATTTAAATCTTTTTTGTTGAAAATTCGTTTATTTTTGTTAAATTTAAATTTTTTGCTTCTAATTCAACTATTGTAGTGCAAGATCAATTATTTTAGTTGAAAATTCATCTCTTTGTTTGGAATGTAACTATTTTGTTGCAAGAACGTCCATTTTGTTGGATTCAACTGTATTTTATTCAATTTTATTTTGCTTCAAATTACATCAACTATATTTTTCGTCAAGTGAATCTTTTTTTGGTTCAAAGTTCAAATACTTTGGTGAAACTTGAACTACTTTAAAAAAAAATAATTTTGTGTTGTTAAAGATTCGTATATTTCGTAGAAAGTTAGGTTGAAAATCAGTATTTTTTGTAAAAAACTAATCTTCCTGGCTGAAAACTTATATTTTTTAGTTAAAAGTTCAACTATTTGGTTAAAAATTTATGTATTTGGTTGAAAATGCTTCTTTTGATAGGAAATTAATTTTCTCGGTTGAAAATTATCTCCGTAACTTGAAAAGAATTCCTCTTTTTCCCCTCTTTTCAAGAAACTTCCCCTTTTTATCATTTTTTTGCTTGAGTGCGAACTAAATTAATAGAATCCAATAAGAAAATCCAAATATTTTTGGTGGATAGTTAACTCTTTTTAATTAAAAAGTCTACTTTTTTTCCTTAAGAATTCATCTCTTTTAGTTCAAAATTCTAATATTTGTGGAAAAATTGAATTACTTTGTTGAAAATTAAACCATTCTGTTAAAATTCAACTGTTTTGATGAATATTCGCCTTTTTGGATAGAAAATTCGTTCTTTCGGATTGAAAATCTTTCTTTTGTGATAGAAATGTCATATTTCTAGGCTGCAAAGTCAAATTTTGCTCGAAAATTTGTCTCTTTTACTTCAAAGTTCAACTATTTGGTTTTAAATAAATCTGTTTGGTTAAAAATTAATTTTGAAAAAATGTTTTTTTTTTGGTAGAAAAACTCACCTGTCTTGTTAAATATTCGTCCTTCGGGATTTAAAATTCAACTGTCTTTTCAAAAATTCATCTTTTTAGCTTGAAAATTCAACTATCTTGTTGAAAATGCAACTGTTTTGTTGAAAATTCGTCCCTTCTGCTTGAAATTTTATCGGTTTGGCTGTTAATGCAATTGTTTGATTGATAATAAATTTTGTTATTGATAATGAAACTACTTGGCTAAAAATGTAATTATTCGTTTTAAAATTCCACTAATTTGTTGAATATTTTATTACTTTGTTGGAAATTTAAATATTTTGTTTAAAAGTCATCTTTTTTAGTCAAAAATGTAACTGATTTTTTAATATTTATTTTTTTTTCATAGAAAATTTGTCCATTTGGATTGAAAATTCATCTTTTTTGGTAGAAGAGTCTTTCTTGGTTGAAAATTAAACTGTCATCTAAAAAGTTTCGTCTTTTGGCTTGAAGATTCAACTATTTCATAAAAAGTGTAACGGTTTTGGTTTAAAGTATTCTAAAAAATTCGTCTTTTTGGTTTGAAAATTCAACTATTTGGTTGAAAATGCAACTGTTTTCTTTGGTTTTGTAAATTTAATTATTTGATCGATAATAAATTGTTCGTTGTTGATAACTTAACTGCTTGCTTGAAAATTTAATTATTTGGTTAAAAATTCCACTTTCTTTTTGAAAGTTTTATTATTTTGTTGGAAATTCAACTGCTTCTTTGAAAATTTTTCTTTTTGGATACAAAATTTGTCCACTTTGTTGAAAATTCATCTTTTTGGTAGAAGAGTCTTTCTTGGTTGAAAATTGAACTGTCTTCTAAAAAGTTTGTCTTTTGGGCTTGAAGATTCAACTATTTGGGAAAAAGTGTAACGGTTTTTAGTTAAAGTATTATAAAAAAAATTCGTCTGTTTGACTTGAAAATTCAACTATTTGGTTGAAAATGCAACTCTTTTGTTGAAAAAGCGTCCCTTTTGCTTGAAAATTCATTTATTTGGCTGTAAATAGAATTATTTTGTTGATAATACATTTTTTTGTTAATAATCTAACTTGGTTACAAGTTCAACTACTAGGTTGAAAATTCTACTATTAGGTTAAAAACTACACTGTTTTGTTGAAAATTTGATTATTTTTTCGGAAATCTATTTTGTTAAAAAGTCATCCTTCTTCATCTACAATTTGACTACTTTCTCGAAAACTCTTCTTTTTCGATAGAAAATTTTTTCTGCCACATTGAAAATTCATCATTTTTGGTAACAAAGTCTTTCTTGTTGAAGATTCAACTTTCAAAATTCAACAATTTGGGTGAAATGACGAAGCAAAGGGACGAACCCTTTTGCTTCGTCATTTGCGTCGTTACCCTTTACTTCCGACGATCCAAGATCGTTATTAGTTATTACTACCACATTTCATTTTTTCCCATAGAAGCATATTTATGCTATATCTATATCATCGATGAAAACGGGCATCTTGTCACGAAGCTCGTTTAAATTTGCTTGAGAAACAGATGGTCTTAAGCCGAAATATTCCTCCCAGGGGTTAGAGTCGGGAATGTACAGAATATATATCAGTTTGAAGAAACGTGCCCCGCCTAGGCTTACTTTCCTACAAAACCGCTGTCATTCTTCCTAGCTTGACTACTCCACTGGATCCTTTTTCCCCGCCTTCAGGATGTTTCTAATTACAGGGCGCTACATTTTCCCTCTACCTTTGTTCGCTTACTCGTTCCGAGAGCAGCCTAGTCTAAAGTACCTAACGATGTCGATAATGATTATAATTGATTTTGAACGGTACTAGACAACCCGCGAACAGCATTTACTCTCCTCGTCGCGTCGGTGCAACTCACAATTATTCTTTTTACACCAGGATCTTCGCTCTGCAATGTCCATTCATTTTGCTGCAGTCAGGATTGCCCTCTAGGCCCTGGGGCGTTAGGAAAAACAAACATATTTTTATTTTTATTTGGAATGGAGATAAAAGGTTGCTAGTGTAGGTGCCAAAATTGCTGCCTCTATAGACAAAGAAGAAGAAAAATTTTCTTTAGTTTGCGAAACTATTTTGAACGTCAAAATAAGGAAAATTAGATTATTTCTTAGTATTTTGAGGACCCAAATGTTTTTTTATGATCAGGATACATAGCAAAAGTTTCATTAGACAATGCTCGGAAAAACTGGAAATCAGCCTGGAATTTTGAGCACAGGGAAAAAGCCGGGAAATAGCCGGAAACTTTGTTGAAAAGGGGAATTTTCCAGATTTTTTTTTACTTTTGCAACAAATATCGTACCGCGTTTCGAGAAAAAATGTGTTCAGAATTATACTCAGTATTACTTTCTTTTCAGATATTTATAATAATAATCATAAACACTACCCGAATCGGGTAGTGTCACGCCTACCCCGAAAGGGAAATGGCTTAATGGTATATATATATATATATATATATATATATATATATATATATATATATATATATATCGCTGGGGAATTGTATTGACCCTCAAAAATCAAAATTGTGTAGAAATTGTTGATGTAAGTTGAAATGCAATGTTGCTTGAAAATTGTTATTCTTTCTACTGTGTTTAAAAAAATTTTGCATCAATTTTTCGTCATCAAGAAAATTAAAATTTGTTTATAGAATATTTGAATAATTATTCAACTACAAAGTTTTTTACAATTTCGTATTCATATCCACTAATGTGACATTTACAAGGGAACAAAATTTTACTCGATCAGACATAATTCCTCATGATAACATATGAATTATTCACTTAACATTATTTCTTTCTTACACAAAAAATTGTGTTAAAGGCTATTTTTCATACAAACAGATAGAAATAAAACCAAATTTAAAATTTTTTTAAATTAAATATACGCCACTAGAAAAAAATGTTTTAAAAGTATTTTTTGATTGCAATGTTTTCTGACAACTTTTGGAAAAAAATGTTGTTGTTAAGATTTATGGAAAAAAAAATTTTCCTACTACATTCGACTACATTGTCATTGTTTTTTCATCAATTGTACTTCGTTAAAATAAAACCATGTTTCAACAATACTGCAATATTTGCCAATAGTTATTAATAGAATTAAATAATATCAAATTTTTTAAATCAAATAATTTTTATAATTTCACAACTGAGATATTAACCAATGAATAACACTTCTAATTGTAAAACTGCGTACCTACAAGATATTATGTTCTTTTCACAGATTTAATAAAATTCACTGATGAGGGCCACCATTGTGTGCCGAAACGTTTAAAACAACTTAATTCGTTTCAATTCACCTGAGCCTAAAGCCAACAACTTACATCAACGATTTCTACACAATTTATAGTAATTACATAAGTAATTAATTTATATAAATTTAATAAAAGATTTTCTCTTACAAGAAAATCCAGCTATTTTTGGTAGAATGTTAATTATTGTTAATAGAAAAGTCTACTATTATGTTTTTGGTTCCGAATTCATCTCTTTTCGTTCAAAATTCTACTATTTAGTTGCAAATATAACTATTTTGTTGAAAATGTAACTATTTTGTTGAAGTAATCTTTTTGTTGTTGAAAATTCATCTTTTTTGGTTAAAAGTAAATTATTTTTATTCGAAAATTCTACTATTGATTATATTTTCGGTTCAGTTCCAATATCATTTGGTTAAAAATTCTACTATTCGGTTGAAAATTTAATTATTTTGTTGAATATTTAACCATTTTCTTAAAAAATCATCTTTCTTGTTCGAAAATTAATCTTCTATGGTTCAAAGTTAATTCTTTTCAGTTGAAAAGTCTACTATTATACTTTTGGTCCAGACAGTGGCGCCAATCCTTTTTCAAACAGGTCGGGCGAACCTTTTACGGGTAGACTAGCCCTCTCCCTTTCTAACCCGAAATTTTTGATAAGCAAAAAAAAAACGGTGGAAAGAAAGACATTTTGTATTTTCTACTTGAAAGGATGACATTTGGGTATTTTCCAATTGAAAGTGTCAAATTTGGACATTTTCCAATTGAAAGTGTCACATTTGGACATTTTCTAGTTCTACGGGTCAAAATTTGGCAATTCAATCCAAGTTTAGACACTTTCCTGTTGAAATATTTAAAATTTACAAATTTGGATTAAAATAAAGAAGTCCTCAAACAGAGCGATCAACAGAACACATTAAAGTTATTTCTTCTATTTTAATGCAAAGAATAATTTGTTTAGCAATAATTCAAAAAAATAAGGGGATAGATGTTTCGTGCAGATGGGTTAAGAATATTTTACGAAAGGAAGCGTCTCATGATTTTATTTATACAATTTCGAAAAAAATACTACAGTCCGATTGAAATTAAATAATATAAAATTGAATAAATTTTTTTCTCCAAATTGTTATGAAACTTTTAATTTTTTAAAAGAATGAGCAAATCGATTTGATCTATTTTTTTTTAAATCCATGACATCATTAGGAGTGGAGTTTAAATTTAAAAAATGTTGCAACGAATCGAAAGTTTTAAAAGAATCTAAAAATATATAAATTTATAAACCTAAATGGTTTGCCTAATTAAAGTCTAAAAAAAGTTTTGATACATTTTTTTAAATTACCAGACAAAAATGCCTAATTACACTTATTCTGTTGTATCATTTTTGCTTCCTCATAGAGGAAGCTTTGTAATGGTACATTTTCCAAAAAATTTTAATTCATATAATTAAACCTTCCTCAATTTAAAAATGTCTGATACAATGTTCTAAGCAATTGTCCGGATGTGTGTGTGTCTGGCTGAAGGATTTCTAAAAATATTAATTGCTCTCTCTCTCTTAATAAAAAGTGCTACTATTTGGATGCAAATTCTACTATTTGGTTGAAAATTTAATTATTTTGTTGAAAATTCAACTATTCTTTTTAAAAGTTATCTTTTTTGGTTGAAAATTCATCCTTTTGGGTTGAAAGTTAATTATTATTATTTAAAAAGTCTACTATTAATTATATTTTTCGTACAGAATTAATATAATTTGGTTAAAAACTCTACTATATTGGTTGAGAATTCAATTATTTGGATGAATATTTAACTATTTTCTTCAAAAATCATCTTTCTCGTTCGAAAATTCTTCTTCTATGGTTCAAACATAATTCTTTTTATTTGAAAAGTCTGCTAATATACTTTTGGTCCAGAACTCATCTCTTTTGTTTAAAAATTTTACTATTTGGTGAAATATTTAACTGCTTTATTGAAAATTCAATTAGTTTGTTAAAAAGTAATTTTTTTAGTGAAAAATTCATCTTTTTTGTTTGAATATTAAATATTTTCATTTGAAAAGATTACTATCATATTTTTGGTTGAGATTTATTCTCTTTTGGTTGCAAATTCAACTATTTGGTTGAAAATTGTACTATTTGGTCAAAGATTTAATTATTTTGTTGAAGATCCAACTATTTTCTTCAAAATTTATCTTTTTTATCGAAAATTCATCTTTTATGGTTCAAAGTTAATTCTTTTCAATTAAAAAATCTAGTATTATACTTTCGGTCCAAAATTCATCACTTTTGTTTAAATATTCTACTATTTAGATGAAAATTCAACTATTTTCTCAAAAATTCATCTTTTTTGGTTAAAAATGCATCTTTTCACTTGAAAATTCTACTATTATACTGTTGGCCCAGAATTAATCACTTTTATTCAAAAATTCTACAATTTGGATAAATATTTACCGGTTTGGTTAAAAATTCAACACTTTGGTTAAAAAGTCATCTGTTTTAGTTAAAAATTCATCTTTTTTATTAAAAGATAATTTTTTTTATTTGAAAAGATTTTTTTACACCATGACATCGATTGATTTTGCCGCGGTCAGGGTGGCCACTTAGGGCCCCGGGCGTATCGAAAAACAAACATATTTTTCTTTTCCTTTGGAATAGAGATAAAAAGTTGCTAGTAGGTGCCAAAACTGGTGCCTCTTAAGGAAAACAAAAATATAAAATTTCTTCAGTTTGCGAAACGACGTTAACGTCAAAACAAGAAGAATTCGATTATTTCTCAATATTTTAAAGCCAAAATTTTTTTATTTATGATCAGGATAAATAGCGTGGAATTTTAAGCGTCGGGAAAAAGAAGGAAAATCGACAGAAATTTGATTGAAAATCGAGGATTTTGCAGATTTGTTTTTACTTTTGCATGAAAGATCGTATTGCTCTTCGAACATTTCAAATAAAAATTGCGTAGGTGTTTAGTTTTTATAAATTTATATAATCCTGGATCACAATAACGCGAATATCACCTAAATTTCGATTGAAAAAATTGGCCCTTTTCTTGCGGAACTTCACAATTTATATTCTGAAATAAAATCAGTTTCTTCCTTGCTCAGAATTTTCACTGCGGTTTATTTAATCACAGACTTCATTCTCTTCGCCCTATTTCCCTTTTTTCAAAGAATTCCTCTTTTCCTCCCATTTTCTAGAAAAATCCCCTTTTTCTCGTTGAATGAATAGAAAACTATAGGAAAATACAACTATTTCTGGTTAAAATTTAATTATCAGAATGCGTCTATTTTGCTCGAAAGTTCAACAGTTTCGATAAAAATTCGTCTTTTTGATAGAAAATTGGTCCATTTGAATTGAAAATTCATCTTTTGGTAGTAAAGTCGTCCTTTTGGTTAAAAAATAATTATTTTTAATTAAAAAGTCTACTATTATACTCTTGGTCCAGAATTTATCTCTTTTGTTTGAAAATTCTACTATTCGGTTAAATATTTAACTACTTTCTTGAAAATTCAACTCTTTCGTTAAATGTTCAACCATTTTTGGTTGAAAATTCATCTTTTTCATAATAAGTTAATTTTTTTATTTGAAAAGTCTACTGTTATATGTTTGGTTCAGAATTAATCTCTTTTGGTTAAAAATTCTACTATTTGGGTGAATATTTAATTATTTTCTTAACAATTCATCTTTTTCGGTCAAAAATTTATATTTTATAGTTCAAAGATAATTCTTTTCAATTGAAAAGTCTACTATTATTTTTTGGGTTCAGAGTTCATCTCTTAGTTAAAAATTCTCCTCTATGGTTAAAAATTCATCTTCATTGTTCGAAAGTTACATCTATTTGAAAACTCTACTATTATATTTTCAGTTCACAATTTAATCTCTTTTGTTGAAAATTCTGTCATTTCGTTCAAAATTTAATTTTTTGGTTGAAAATTTAAGTATTTCGGTTAAAAATTCTACTATTTGTTTATATATCCAACTATTTTTTTGAAAATTCAACTATTTTGTTAAAACATATTTTTTTTTGTTCAAAATTCATCTTTTTGGTTAGGAGTTAATTATTTTGTTGAAAATTCAACTATTATCTCAATGAGTCATCTTTTTTTGTCAAAAATTGAACTGTATTGTTGAAAATCCGTGTTTTGGATAGAACATTCATCCTTTTGGATTGAAAATTCATCTTTTGGTAGAAAAGTCATCTTTTTTGTTTCAGAAAGTTTAAAAGGATTTTAATAAGTTTAAATGACTCCAAACTGTTTTAAAAATTTTAGGGTATTTTTAAAAATTCCGAAGAATTTTTAAGAGCTTCAAAAAGTTTCAAGGCATTTCGAAGGAATTGATATATTTCACGTTTTTCTCAGTTTTAAAGGAATTTTCAAGAGTTTTAAAACATTTTGAAGAATTGTAAAAGATTTTCAATGATTTGAAATATTTTAGGGTCTTTTGAAAAGATTCTTAGGAATTTTTTATTAATTCAAGTAATTCAATGCAATTTCAAAGGATTTGAAATATTTTAGGGTGTTTTGAATTATTTTAAGGCATTTTCATATGGTTTAAAAAAATTCGAGGGATTTCAAAAGATTTCGAAGGATTTGAAATATTTTAAGCTTAGAAAATTCCAAGGAATTTTTAATTTATTAGAATAATTCTAAAGGATTTCAAAGGATTGGCTATATTTTAGGCTATTTTTAAAGATTCTAAAGTATTGTCAAGTGAATAAAAAATTTTCCGAGAATTTCCAAGGATTGGAATGATCTTATGGAATTAAAAAAAATTTGCAAGGGCTTTTAAAGAATTGTCTACAATCGGATTTATTTACAAAAAGTGAGGGATCGAAATCCCTCACTTTTTGTGAGGAAGAATTGAAGAGATTGTCAATTTTTTTGCAATTTATTTGAATTCATTTCGAATTCACCCTGAATCCGTACTTATTCATCCTGAATTCTTTTAAATTCTTTCGAATTCTCTTGAATTTTTTGAAATCACTTAAATTCTTCTAAATTCACTCAATTCTACTCAATTACTCAATGGACTTTTTTGCATTGTTCAAATTTTTTTGTTTAATTCATCCTGAAGCCTTTTACAATCAACTTGAATTTTTAGAATAATAAAATTCCCAGGCGGTTTATAATATTACCGAATTGTAAAATTCCCGAATGATGAAATTTCCGAATAATAAAATTCCCTAATAATTAAATTCCTGGATAATGAAATTTCCGAATAATAAAATTCCCGAATAAAAAAATTCCCCAATTGCAAAATTTCAGAATAATAAAATTCCCAAATGGTATATAATATTAACGAATTGGAAAATTCCCAAATAATGAAATTTCTGAATTATATATTTGATTATTGTACTTTTAATAAATAAATAATATTTAAATAATGTTTTTTAATTGTTTGAATTCGAGAATTTTCTAGTTCGGATATTTTATAATTGGAAGTTTCTCGTCGTCCCGAAATTCGGGATGATTAGTGAACTATTTTTTATGAGTGTAAAGAAGATTTTTTTATGGGAATTAGGGTCGATAATGTTTATTTGTTTTGTGTTCTACAATTAATCAACTCACTGAAATAGTCATAATTTCTCTGCAACTCGGTAATTGATGATCTTTTAATTTAAGTTCTGGCCCCTATCCGTGGCCCGAATGACAATTTAAAAAAAATTTTGTTGTGTTTTTTGAAAAATTGAATCAAAATTTATATCAATTATATTAAGTTTCAACCCCTATCCGTGATTGAAATGCACTATATTATTGACTGAAAAATTTAACAAATTTACAAACTTATAAACGAAAATTTTGTTGTTGTTAAGAAACATACATTATAATGAATTTAGATCAATTAAAATATATAAGGTAGGCCTGATTCACATAGACTTACTGACGAGTCCAGTGAGTCAGTCCGGGACGAAACATAAAAATCGAACTTTAATTTACTTAAAAATAGATATCTTTTTTAAAAATTAATTGTACAACAAAACAAGTAAACATTATCGAACCTAATGCCAATAAAAAAATCTTCTTTACGACGAGACAGATCCTTTATAATTTGGCAATTTTCTGTCGGGAATTTTATTATTCGGAAATTTTTAAATTCGGTAATATTATAACCTGTCAGGAATTTTACTATTTGGGAATATTATTATTGGGGAATTTTACAGTGTCGAGAATTTTATTTTACGGGATTTTTCAGTCGTCCCACTTTTCCAGTTTAAATAGTAACTTTTTTTCAAGTAAATTGAGGTATAGAAGCTCAGAGAATAATAAATTAAAATTAAACATGGTTTTATTCCATTTATAAAAGATTCTATATAGGATCGTGTTTCAACTCTAGAATGTAATTTACCAAATGGATATCGAGGCACCTGCATCATCCGGGGCTAGATTTATTTGATATTCTATACATATAATATATTCAAATGTGAGAGGAAATTATTTTTTTAGATGGTCGAGAACTACTTTCATGTGGATGTTATAACCATTGTTTTTAGTTCGTTCGTTATAATGTAATTGGTGCCCAAGGGGCGAAAGCTCTCTTTTGAAATATTTTAATTTAGAACAGATCTAGTAACAGGTGTTGAGTAGGAGTTGTTAATGCTTTTCCACTTCGGCTCGTCTAATTTGTAAAGATAGATTGCTGAGATTGGTGAGTCAAGAAAGTCAAACAAATTAATTCTTATGTTATATGTGGTAGACAGATCTCTAAACCAATAAAAGAAGATTAATCTTATATTTTGTTGAAAAAAGTATAACTTATAGAGAGGGTCAATATAATATCTCTAACATATATATCATGAATCTATGAATAAATATAAAAATAATCAAATATAAACATAAAAAAATGTTTTCTGTATCGCTTTTGTTATTTTTACTCTATACACTAATTGATTAATAGGATATGCGTATTGGTTTGCACTATTCCAGTTAAAGATTCATTATTTTAGGTGTAAATTCATGTCTTTGGTTGAACATTCACTTTTTGACTGAAAATTTAACTATGCAATCTTTTAGTAAAAAATTTATCTTTTCTCTTTGAAAATTCATATATTTTGTTGAAACTTCGTCTTTTTTGGGAGAAAATTAATCCTTGGTTGAAAATTCAACTATTCATCACATTATTTGAAAATGGAACTATTTTTATAAACTAAGCTTTTTTCAACTGACAATGTAACTACTATTCAAATTGAATTTTTCATAATTTTGGTTGAAAATTCATGTCTTTAGTTCAATATTATTTTTTTTTTTTAACTGAAAATTCAACTCTTTTGTTAGACATTAATTTTTTGTGCTGAAAATTCAACGTATGCAGTTGAAGATATATCATTTCAGTTGGAAATTCATCTTTTTGGTCGAAAATTGATTTTTTAAATTAAGAATTTAACTATGCAATGTTTGGTTTAAAATTTATCATTTCTCGTTGAAAATTTATGTATTTAGTCGAAACTTTACATTTTTTGAGAGACAATTAATCTCCTTGTTTGAAAATTCAACTATATATCACTTTATTTGAAAATCTATCTATTTTTTCGAAATTAGCTTTTTTTGTTGAAAATTATTTTTTTATCTGAAAATGTAACTAATATTTCAATT
This sequence comes from Andricus curvator, assembly GCA_932195095.1. Lineage (NCBI taxonomy): Eukaryota > Metazoa > Arthropoda > Insecta > Hymenoptera > Cynipidae > Andricus > Andricus curvator. The sequence goes on along the minus strand of CAKNYM010051769.1, from coordinate 303,012 downwards.
GAATATTCCTTGATTTAATTTAAAAATTTATGTCTTTGATTGAACAGTAATTATTTGACTGAAAATTTAACTATTCAATTTTCTTCTTGGTTAAAAATTCATCTTTTTTGTTAAAAATTCAACTATTCCTATAGAAGATTTATCATTTTAGTAAAAAATTCATCAGTTTGTTTAAAAAAAATTTTTTTAACTGAAAATTGAACTATTCCATTCTTGATTGAAAATTGTTCTTTTTCAGTTCAAAATTAAACTGTTTGAATAAAATTTTTTTTTTTCAAGTTGAAAATTATTTTTTTAACTGAAACTGAAACTACTATTCCAATTGGATATTTCTTCATTTTATTTAAAAATTCATGTCTTTGGTTGAACAATAACTTTGTTGACTGAAAATTTAACTATTCAATTTTTGGTTGACAATTTATATTTTTCAGATTAAATTTCATGTATTTTGTAGAAAAGTCCTCTTTCTTGTAGAAATTAATCTTCTTGGTTAAAAATTAATTTTTCTTGTTGAAAATTCAACTATTCCTATAGAAGATTCATCATTTTAGTTAAAAATTGTATTTTTTAGTTGAAAATTCAAATATTGCAGTTAAAGATTCATCATTTTAGTTAAAAATTAATCTTTTTGTTATATGCTGTTGATGTTATGGTTTCAATCAACATCAAATTATTTAATTAATCTTTTCGGTTTAAAATTCAACTATATATTTAATTGAAAGTTAAACTTTCTTGGAAACATTCATTTTTTGTGTTGAAAATTCAACTAATACAGTTAAAGATTTATCATTTCAGTTGAAAGTTTATTTGTTTGTAGAAAATTAATATTTCAAGCTAAGAGTTCAACTATGCAATGTTTGATTAAAAATTTATCTTTTCTCGTTGAAAATTCATATATTTTGTAGGAAATTCGTCTTTTTTGGTAGAAATTAATCATTTTAGTTGAAAATTCATCAGTTCGGTTCAAAATTAATTTTTCTTAACTGAAAATTTGACTATTCCATTTTTGATTGAAAATTGTTGTTTTTTTCAGTTCAAAATTCAAATCTTTGATTGAAAAATTGTCTTTCTCATTTCAAAATTTAATTATTTGGTTGAAATTCGTTTTTTTGTTGTTGAAAATTAATTTTTTAACTGAAAATTTAATTTTTTCCTTTAAAATTCAAATCAACATTCTGGTAGAAAATTAAACTTTTTGGTTGAAAATTTATAAATCTGTTGCCAATTCGTGTTTTTTGGTAGAAAATCAATTTTTTTTGTTTAAAGCACTTCTTTGGTTGAAAGTTAATCTTTTTTAGTTGAAGATTCAAGTATTTTGTTACAAATTTGTTTTTGATTGTTAAATCCAACCGTTTTTTATATTAATCTTAAATATATTTTTTGTAAAAATATCAACTATGATTGTTTTGGCTGAACAGTAATTTTTTAAACTGAAAATGTAACTATTTTCTTTAAAATTTAACTGCATTGTTGAAAATTCAACTGATGGGTTCAATATTAACTTTTTTGCTGAAAATTCATATTCTTGGGTTGCAAATTCAACTGCTTTGTTGAAAATTTGTATTTTTGGTATAACAAATTCAACAATTTGGTCGAAAATATAATTGTTTGGTAGAAAATTAAACTGTTTTGTAGAAAATTAAACTATTCAGTTAAAAAATTTTAAAACGATGAAAAATATAAACTAAAAATATTACATCTATAGTTGACACTATTTAGTTAAAAAGGCATATGATTTATTACAAATTCGTCTTTTTTGGTAAACGATTAATCTTCTTGATTAAAAATTCAACTATTTTGTTGAAAATTTATATACTTCATTGAAAATTAGTCTTATCTGGTCGAAAATTAATCTTCTTGGTTGTAAATTGAACTATTTAGTTGAAAATGTATGTATTTAATTTAAAACTCATCTTTTTTGGTAGAAAATTAATCTTCTGCTTTGAAAATTCATCTTTTTGGTTGAAAATGTAACTATTTTGTTGAAAATTTAACTGCTTTTTAGAAAGCTCATCTTTTTGGTTAAAAAAAATAAATGTATGGTTAAAAATTATCTGTTTTAGTTAAGGATTCAAGTATTTTGTTAAAAATTCCATTTTGATGGCTAAACCCAACTGTTTTTTATTTTGAATTCAATTTTTTTTTTAATATCAAGTATTACAACAACAATTATTACTACTTTCTCAAAAGTTTATTTTTTGGTTGAAGATACCTACTTAACTCTTTTGTTCAAAATTCAAATATTTTGTAGAAAAGTTGTCTTTTTGGCTTGAAAATTCAACATTTGCTTAGAAAAATCAACTATTTGATACAAAATTAAACTGTTTTGTAGAAAATTCGTTTTTTTTTCATTGAAAATTTATTCTATAAAATGAAAACTGAACTAAATCCATAGATCAAACTACTTAGTTAAAAATTTATGTAATTTGTTGAAAATTAGTCTTTTTGGTAGAAAATTAATCTTCTGTGTTGAAAATTGATGTTTTTGGTTTAAAATTCAACTATTTGATTGAAAATGAAACTGTTTTGTAGGAAGCTCATCTTTTTGGTAAAACATATGACTAGTTGAAAATTAATCCGCTTTGATTGAGGATTTCACTACATATTTTGTTAGAAGTTTGTCCTTTTTGGTTCAATTGGCCTGTTTTTGATATAAAATAAAAAGTATTTCTTGTTTAAAGTATCAACTATTACATTTTTCTTTGAGAATTCATATTTTTTATTTTCACGGTTCCTGACAAAGGGAGTAACGTGCTTCAAAATTTGAGAACAAAACTTTACGTAATTTACGCACGGTCTCGAATGAACCATTGAGAAAATGTTCTTGTGCGTTATGATTTGTTGAGATGGTGGACTTATTTTAGCAAATTAGGGATTTGTAACAAAATTATGTCACTTTTTTCGAAATAGTAGCAGCAAAACAGTGTCATTGTTCAAAAAAGTCTAAAATAGTGTCAAAAGTGTGATGAGTCCGAGGCCTGCAATATCTAAAAACAGGTTGAAGTACCTCTCGGCTTATTAAATCCAGCACATGATTGGAAATGAAAATGAACAGTACACTGTGATTTGATGATTTCCTGAGAAGAGCCAACCGGAAAAATGTTAACGACTAGGATGATGGCCAGATTGGCCAGAGGAGGATCTGTCGGAAGGATAAACCAGGTTTATAGTTCCTAATTACACTCCCAAGAATGGTGGAAATTAAATGTACTGCTGGGCTGGCATTACGAACACCAATTGTTATAGCTAATAAACTTTACGACCTTGTCCTTCCGCCGAAAGCCTATACAGATGGAAAAAGTTCAGCGTTTAGTGACACTGTCCACAATGTGACAGTTGCGGCTGCTGTTAACCAAAATGACATTTGCGGTGGATCACAGTGGATTTAGGTGGCAGAACTAGGGTCGAGGAGGATTTATGAATCAGGAGTAAACATAAATTGAACCCAACGTGTGCAACTAATAAATGATATCTAATAACTGAGCTCGGATTTCAATTAAACCACTGCGTTTCTGTTTTGTTTGATATCGTATAGTGAGTATTATACTTCCAGTAAGGATGCATTGATCAGCGTAAATAGCGAGATGGAGTTAATCATATTAATTTCAAAGAGATTTAATTTGTCTTTGTAGACAAAACGTATTTCTGAGTTCTTTATTGTTTGTTGAATTTTGTCTAACAATTAAGTCCGCGAATACCGAGAAAATTAGAAATCTAAATCATTTTAGACACTAAACAAATTATTCGTTTCCAATCTGCAGGGTTTGTTTATGAATATTTTCTGTTTTCTTTTAATCGAGTCTAAATCATTTTTACCTTAATTTCTTGAAAGAAATCTTTTTATTTAAAAATTTTTGTAAGAAGAATGCACTAAATATTAGCAATTTTAGACATTTAAAAATTTTTTGGATTGTTTCTTTTTCCTATTTGTGAAAATGTAATAATCTAAATAGATTGGTTTTGAATCACCCACAAAAACCTAAATCAAATGTTTAATTCAGAACGTTCAGGGTGATTGTCAAAAAGTTTAACTCATTAAGTCCCAGTCATTTTCCACTTTTCTTTGAATTAAATTCCTTCTGAAATTATCTCAGTAAAGTTCTTATATCAAAGCACAATTTACTAAAGCTTAAAGATTTTAGACAGCATTGCTTAGAAATTAGAAATTAAAAAGTACGCAAAATGTCTTTTTACACAACTGTCATAATCGATAAGTTCAAACAGAGAAATTGCTAAATAATATTTAAACGATTCTTTAAATATTTGAGATTCACAGGTGTCACTTATCTGAAGTTGAAAAAAATGAAAATTATGAGTAAAGTTCAACATTTTAGAGTTGAGGATTTTAAAAATCATTTCAAAATCTATCCCCCAAGTTTTTCGAATCTCAAAAGTAATAATGCAAACTATTCATAATGTGGACTATAATTGTTAATTTTATACTAAAAAAGATTGATGACAACTACTAATGATGGAATAAAGGATCCAAGAACGAACTCCTTTTTTGGTCTGAAATATGTCATTAACCACCATATACAATTATACATTATATATTTTTATGAAACTAATAAAAATTTTATCATCCCGTGCAGAAATTGCCCCGGTTGGCCCTACTACAACAAGTTTTCTGGTCGGATCCCGGCCGGGCTACCCCTGTTTGGGTTTCATGGCCAGGAACCGGTCGGGAGCCGGCCGGGCTACATTTTTCTCGAATCACCTAGTCGGGAGCCGGCCGGTTACTGGCCGGGACAACCCTGGTTAGATTTCATGGTCGGGAGCCGACCGGGCACTGGTCAGGATACTTTTTTTTGTAGAAATTACACATTTTTTAAGAGCCGTGACATTATCAAAGACGTATTTACGGATACTAGATGAATTATTATCTGAAAAGTATAATTTAAAGATTTAAAGCCATACCACGCTGAAAAAACCAGTTCTCGTCAGATCACTGAAGTTAAGCAGCGTTGGGCGCGGTAAGCACTTGGATGGGTGACCATTCGAGAAAACTGAGTGCTGTTGGCACATCGTGGGTGTGGTGAGCCCACACTTGTAGTTATTTACTACAAGTTATCAACCTAGAAACACTACCCGAATCGGGTAGTGTGACGCCTACCCCGAAAGGGAAATGGCTTAATGGTATATATATCAGATCAGCAAAACAGAAACTAGCTTTTTGAATTCTTAAAAAAAAAGATTTGATTTTTTTAAATGTTTTAACTTATTAAATAAAACTGTTATCGATTCTGCAATGTGCAACAGCAGATTTATTACAATTTTTATAATTTTCTCTATTTTCAGACAATTTTTAGTCTGTACACTTTCAAATTTACCGCCATGTCTGACGCCTTCTGCGCTGGCGTCGGCGTAGACACTTGTAAGTTTCAGTTTCGAACCTCGAACGAGAATGCACTTGTCGCCTCCTCGAACTTCGCAAATAAAACCGCGATCCATAATTAAAATGAACCTTATTTCAGTAATCAGTTCGAAAACCCCACTTACTGCGTGGATAATTAGTATTTTAAATTAATTTATAGTGTTGTGTATTCATTTTTTTCCTTTCTTCCTTCCTAACCTCAAATCACCACGTGGTTTCCAAAATAAAACAATTGCTAGCAGATTCTAGCATCAATTATTGAAACTCTTCTTCAATTTCCTCACGAGAATTTATTAACTTGATTTGACATTTAAAGTTCACCGTATTCTTTACGATGAGCCTTAAAAGACAAAACAAGTTACCAATTTGTCGCCAGAAGCAACATTTTTTAACCGCTCTGTGGCCGGATTACCCGACCGGATCCCGGCCGGTATGAAAGCCGGAATCCGACCAGTTTACCGTGACGTTTTTAGCCGGATCCCGGCCGGTATCCCCGGCCAGCGCCCGGTTTAAACTGGGGCTATCCGGCCGGCTCCCGGTCGGATCCCTGTTACCATTCCTACACGGGATGATTCAAAATTGATTTATTAACGTTGATTCTAAATAAAAGTTAATAATCACTATTTTGACGTAATATTTATTATAAAATTACTATAAAATGAGAGGATGTCTGGAAACGCTGAAGTCATAATCAAATAAATCGTGAAAATAGTCATTTTTCCCATATTTCTAAATATTGTTATCTGTTCTGACCGTAGGTCAAGAAAGACCTAGAAAGCAGGTGAAAGTCAAAGATGTGAAACGAAAATGTGGAAATTTCTATAAAAGACACTTGAAATAAATGCCAAGGATAATACATTTAAAATTGTTTTATTCTATTTATAAAAGATTCTTTATTTAAAATGTTACAAACTTAAGATTCTGGTCATTGAATATTAATCGTTAGGATACATGAAAAATTGGTCCGAGAAAAATTAGGCAGAATTTCGAAAATGATGTTTTGCGGCCACCCTGATAAAATATTCTTGTCAGTAATGTTTTGCCTTGCATTTATATTACTATTTTTTCAAGTTGCTTTCTCCTGACGATTGTATTGTTAGTTAAAAATTATATTATTTGGTTACAAATTGAACGATTTTGTTCAAAAAAAAAACATCCTTTTTGGTTTAAAATTGTGTAAAGGTTAAACCACTTTGTTAAAAAATCATTTTTTTGGAAAAGATTCATAATTTTAGTTGAAAATTCATCTCTTCGGTTTCAAAATTAGTTTTTGTTTGGTTTAAAATTAATTTCTAACTTAAAATTCAACTATTCCAGTTGAGGCTTCATAATTTCAGTTAAAAGTTCATCTTTTAGGATTTAGGTTGAAAGTCGAACTATATTTTGTTGAAAATTGATATTTTTCAATTGAAAATTCAAACACTTGGATTTTATTAAAAATGAGTTTTGTTGTTGTTTATAATTAGTTTTTTTTAAACTAAAAATCTAACATTTCCAATTTTGATTGAAATTTCAAATTTTGGGTTGAAGTTTCAACAATTTGGATGGAGTTTTTTTCTTGACTGAAAAGACTTTATTTGTTGAAAATTCGTCTTTTTGGTTGGAAAATTCATCGTTTTAGTTGAAGATGTGTCTCCTTGGTTGAAAATTGAACTATTTTGTTGAAAATTATAAATTTGCCGAAATATAACAATACCGAATTGGAAAAATCCCGAATAATAAAATTCTCGGCAGAAAATTGCCGAATTATAAAATATCCTATATACACTGCCAAATTCCCACACTAGAAAATGCCCGAATTTAAAGAATTAAAAAAAAAATTTATCCAATATTATTCATTTAATAGGAATACAATAATGAAATATATTAATCAAAGAATTTTGTTTTCAAATGTTCAATGTATTTTTTTAAATTATTGTTCAAATTTGAATTAAAAGAATTTAAAATTTAAATGCGAAAATTTTCATACCAGTTTTTTTAAATTATTGCTCTTGTAACAAGAATGTTGTTCTTATATTGTTTTCTTGCATTCAGAAATATTTTTTCCAATTATTGTTATTTCAAATTTAAAAACAATAATTGTAAATAAAAATTGTAACTTTCTGGAATTTTAGAATGCTAGAATCTTACAGTTTTTTCTCAATCTCACCTTCGGACCATTTTCCAATTGAAGAGAGGTTATTATTAATTATAGTTGACAAACATAATTTTTTAAACAATTTATTATTTTTTAAATAATATTCTCTTTAAATAATGTTAGAAAGTTGCGCTTCTTCTAAAAATTTTTAACATGTCAACTATTCACTCAAAGTGAGGTAATAATTAATGCAATTTAGCAAACATAATTTTTTAAACAAATTATTATTGTTTATAACTATCTTCTCCTATATTAATGCTAGATAGTTGCAGTTCTTTAACTTTCACCTTTTTCTCCAACTTTTAATTAGATTAAGGTAATAGTTATTGCAAGTTGACAAACACAATTGTTCAAACAATTTATTATTATTTTAAATGATATTCCTTCAGATAATTGCTAGAAAGTTGCGGTTTTTTCTGAAATTTGTTACCTTACTTTGGATTTTCAATTATGAATAAATAATAAATAAACATTAGAGACAATCATTTTTTAAACAATTTTGTTGTGAATATATTTTTCTGAAATAAAACAGATATTTAAAATATTTTTCAAATTTTCTATAGGATAATATCAAATGTAAATTTTTCTTGAAATAGTTACCAAAGGAGCCTTTTTGTTAATTTAATATTATTATTATTATTTATTATTTCTTCCTAACTTATTAATCAAAGAAAAGCTGTAAATTTGAGAAAAATCCGCAACTTTCCAGCATGGCTCTAAGAGAAGATATTTTCAAACAATAATAAATTATTCAAACACTATGTAAAAAGTGAACAAAAATTTGAAAATTGCAGAAAAACCCTAACTATCCACCATTACTATAGAAGAAGATAGGTATAAACAATAACAATGTTTTAGGCAATTATTTTTGTTAAATTTCATTAATTATCACCTCACTCTAAGTGGAAAATTGACAAAAAGCAAAACATTTCAGAAGAAACGGCAACTATCTAGCATTGTTATAGAAAAATAAAGTTATAATCAATGATAATTTTTTTTAAACAATCACTTTTGTTAAATTTTATTATTGATTACCTCCTTCTAAGTGAAGAGTTGACAAAAAAAAGGAAAATTTTAGAAGACACTGCAACTATCTAGCATTACTATAAGAGAAGATAGTAATAAACAATAATAATTTGTTTCAACAATTATGATTGTTTAATCGCATTAATTATTACATCTTTTGAAGTGAAAAATGGACAAAAATTCAAATATTTAAGAAAAAACAGCAACATTCTAGCATTATTCAATGAAATTATTGTTAAAAATAATAATAACAAATTGTTTAAATAATTATGTTTGTAAATTTTAATTAATTATTACCTCACTTTTATTGAAAAGTGGACAAAAAGTGAAAAATGTTAAAAGAAACTGCAACTTTCTATGATTATTCTGAGAGAATATTGTTACAATTAATAACAAATGGTTTAAACAATTATTTCTGTTAAATATAATTGATGATTGCCTCGCTCTAATTGAGAAGTTAAAAACAAATTGAAAATTTCTGAAATACGGCGACTTTCTATTTCTATTCTAAGAGAAAATTGCTATAAACAATAATTAATTGTTTTAACAATGTATTTAAATACAGAATTATGAGAAGAAAGTAGTATTTTATGTATTAGAAACAATTATAAAGAAAAATTTTGAATTTCAACTCGATTTACCTAATATTGATGATTATGAATAAAAATTTACAAAATCGTCTTGTTTTCTTATGGGAAACACGTGTTAAACTTCATGGGGTTATGAATGAAAATTTGAAGAAAAAAAATTCCAATATATTCCTGTATATAAAAATATCTATATCTATATTTTTATATTGATAAATCATTAATTTTGTTAGTTAATTACACACTGAATATTGTTTTTGCTCACTAAAAGATGTTTTTGTGGCTTTAAATGAAACAGGGATAGAACGTTAAAAGCGAGGTGTGATTCAAATGTACTGTGGCGCTATTAATTGAAAGATACATAGAGCGACAGCTTTGTAACGAACACTATTTACCAGCAAATCGGTGATATATCGCTCGTGGAGAACATTGTCCCAGGGGGTTTAAAGATTTATTGAGAGTGCAAACATTGCTTTAAATTTAGACTACCCCAGTTTTGTGGAGAAAAAAATCCAAAATTTATTATAAATTTTTATGTACTGTTTTAAGAATTATTAATTGTTAGGAATAATTAATATTAATAATCAAGATAATTAAGAATAATTAACTAATTCGGATTTGCATATATACAGCAATGGCAAATTTTACGTGTACCAGATGTCAATTCACGCGCGCCAAGCGTGCGTTCACGTCTCTGATTTTTTATTTACTAACATTAAAAATTTAAACAATTTGAAAATGCATTATTAAACGAATTTTTAAATATTAGGAATTTTTGACATAATAATTAATAATTTTGAACTCAAAGCATTTGAAATTTTAAAAAAGAATATACTCAACGATTTTGAATTGAAAACGTTCCAAATGAAACAATTTTCGATTAGGTAAACTTTTGAAAAAGGGCAAAATTTAGAATGGAATAAAAAGGAATTGAAATTTTTTAAATCATAATCAGTCAAAATTGAACAATTTCAGATTAGAATTTTGAAAAACGGAAAATTTCGTTAGAAATGAGTTGAAATTGTATAATTTCTAATTTAAAGCATCTTTGGAATTGGATAATCCTAAAATTTTTTTATTTTAGATTCAAATTTCGTTAATAGTGCAATTCAAACAGAATATTTGTTGTATTTTTTTTACGGATCCTGAAACGTGAGCCATTTTTACATAAGATCCGTAAAAAATTGAAAAAAATCAATATTCTTTAAGTAAAGTTTATGTAAGTGAATAACCTCATATGGGAAAAAAGTAAGAAAAAAATGTCATCTTCGTAATATAATATTTCAAAAAATGACGAGAAATGTACTTTTTTGCATTTTATGCTCTTATTAATAAATTAAAGAAACACGTACATATTTTTAGGTTTCGAACAAAAATTTTGGGACTAGTGAAAAATTCCGAAAAATGAAATTCCCGATACTGCAAAATTCGCGAATTGGGAATAAATTCCCGAATAATAAAATTTCCGAACAGTTTATAATATTACCGAATTTGAGAATTTCTGAATAATAAAATTCCCGAAAAAAAATTGCCGAATTATAAAATTCCCGAATTTAAACAATTACATTTTTTTATAAATACCTATTATTCATTTATTAAAAGTACAGTAATCAAATATTTTTATCAAATGAAAATTATTTGTATTGTTTAAAGTTTCTAAAATAATTGTTTGAATTCAAGATATCAATAGAATTTCGGAATTTTTCAGTGGTCCCAAAGTTTTGTCTTATTTTTTACGTATCCTGTCTGAATGGATTTTCATTTATCTTGTGTAAAACTGGTTAACTTTTCAAGGTTCTTGAAATAAATGTTAATGTTGTTCGAAAATTAAAAATATGAACGTATTTCCTTAGATTATTAAAAAGAGCATAAAAAATAATAATGAAGACATTTTTTTGCAACGTTAGGTGCACATTAACAAAATTTCACTTTTCGTCATTTTTGGAAATACTATATTCCGACGAAAAAATGTTATCTCAACTTTTTCCGTCTCAAGTTATTTACTTGCTAGGGCGCGCGACTGTTGGTTCTCGCGCTTCGCGCTCGATAATGTATTTACCTCGCGCTACGCGCTCGGTCTTTGTATTTCCCCCACATTTGTGCACACATCTTTTAAAATTAAATGTCAAAGTATCGACAACTGTAATTTGATGATTGTGAATTCTCTTTTGTTAAAGCTCCTTTGGCTTTAACGAATACATTCTCATCACGTACCTCGTGCTTCGCACTCGATTTTGGCCTGTAACTGCTTATTAGATATTGCGAAATAAAGTACGAATTGTATTTATCATGATTACTTTAATATTTGTTCCTGATTTTGCATTTAATTTTATCCTCAGCTACCGTGAAAATTTTATATCATTTCAATAAATGTATATTATTACAATTCATAATATGCATTGATATTAAAAACAGACTTATTTTCCTTGTCTTGTTTTTATAATTGAAAAAAAGTGCGCATCCCATAAAAAAACAATTGTGTTATTATGCATTTTATTGCAACTTGTGTCGTTTTTCCTTAAATTTAATTTGTTTATGTTCAATGTTATTTTTTACGATATGAACCAAAATTATGCATCCTAGCGTAAAACAGTGGTTCTAAGAAAATTTGTAAATGTAATTTAGGCGAAAAATTTTGTTAGATAAAATGTTATTGTATCGTGTATCGTTTTTCCAAAAAGTTAATTTTTTTATTTTAAATTTATTTTTATAACAAATTCGTAGATCATTTTTGATTGAACAAGTTTTGTCTATTTATCTTTTTTCATACCTTTCGTCATTTTTCCACAATTTTTTTTATTTTTAATATTATTTTTCATGATTGAAACACAAATTACGCATCTTATCAAAAAATGATTTATAACAAATGTGTAGCACTTTTCTGAGTGAACAACTTCTGTCTCTTAATTGTTTTCGTGGTTTGTGTCGTTTGTCCAAAAATTTAATTTATTTTATTCTTAAATCAGTTTTTTACAAATGAAACAAAAATTGCGCGTCCTATCAAAAAGTGATTCATAACAAATTTGTAGATCTTTTTTGAGTGCATAATTTTTGTCAATTCATCTTTTTTCGTATCTTGTATATTTCGACTCAAAATGGAATTTTTGATTTTTCATTATTTTTTTGTGCGGTAAAAATTTGAATTTTCGATTTTTCAAGAAAATTGAAAAAAGTCGCATAACAATATTGTAGGGTGTTCAAAAAGAAACATTTTTCTGCTTCTGAATTTTTTCATATCGTGCGCTGTTTGGCTTAAAATGTACATTTTCGTTTGTTTTTTTGGAATTTTGTAAATGCTATAACTCCAGTAATTTTCGTTTTATCAAAAAAAGTCACAAGGATAAATTGTTTGTCTTTTCAAATACTACGGATATCCGTACATAGAATTTTCAAATTTGGAAAAAAGTGATCTCAAAAATTTTGAAAAAGCGCTCACATTTTAAATTTTTATCCAAAATGGCTGGCTAAAGAACTTGACCTTCATTTTAGGACACTTGAAGAGTATACCAAAGCCCAATCCAATCTGTCAATTATTTCGAAAGTTATCGTGCTAACAAAATAAAAATCTACATACACACACACCCACAGACCCACCCACATACATGCATAGAGCCAAACAGACCCACTCGTGAAAACCAGTTTTTTGTTTCAGAATGTCTCAAAACGTGGACATTTGACAAAAACAGAGGGGGTCAAATTTTACACAAATCTAATACCTTCTCTGATGAGAATGTAAAAATGAAAGAATGGAAAATTTTCAATTAACTTGCCCAAGGTGAGAAATTAAAACAAAATTTGAATTTGAAATGTCAGAAAGAAAGTTTTCAGTGAATCTAATGATTTTGAGTTTTTGACGTCCCCCCCCCCCCTAATATGCATAATTAAAAACCCTAATCGGTAATCCCTCTGAGTAAATATACGAGGAACAATTGGTAGGGAGAGTGCCAGTGCACACACACCTGACTATGAAAAAATTGCCGGTTAGTCGCCCTCAGGCCTCCAATTTTCGTTGCTTCTCTGATCACCGTTGGTTTCTTAAAGAAACCGGTGCAGTCGTGCATAAATTATCAGTGGTCGTATTTCGCCGCTGAACATCTTTCGTCGGCTAATTTAAGGGTGGCTACATCGTAAGGCCGAAAAGGTTAGCGTTAGTCTGACTTTTCGAGAAAGGGGATTACCAGACCGGAGACATGTTCTTGTGTTTCAAGCCGACGTGAGAGGAGACAACTGGAGCGATGAAGCAGCTGCATCTAAAAAAGAGGACCTGATCGGAGGCGTAATTATGTAAGTTTTCCAGTCGCTGATGATCGTTCCCGAGAGAAGTTGAGGACGGATCAGGATGGATGATCAACGATGCTCCACGATTTTGGAAGAAGAAGAACTAAAAAAATGTGCTCTATGCCGAGAAAGAGAGGAAACACGAGAAAAAGAGAAAAAAATGAGAAACTTGAAAAATAAGTGTCAAAAGTGTTTTTCCTTGACAACCAAGCTTGAATCTTCGAGTTGATATTTTCAATCCTTCTCTGAAAAATGGTTGTGTTTCATTTGAATGGTAGTGACAAAGAATGTCATATTTGTGTGGCTAATAAAATTGACGAAAATGTAAGATTTACTTACGTGAAATTTTATTATGTAACCAAAGCCAGGCATATTTAGCAGAATTAAAATTTGTATTTGACATGAGCAAAAATAGCTTTATTGTCACATATCCATCAAAACTTGTATTTTTGCAACCAGCGACAAATTACCATTTTTCAATATTTTGATTATATTACTCGACCTGAAATAATTATTTTTGAGAATGAAAACTTTTTCAAAAAGATAAATTTTGAACAAAAAATTATTAGTTTTCAGCACAAAAAGGGTTCAATTTTTAAACAAAGAAATTAATTTTTTAAGTAAATAATGAATCTTCAAACAAAAAATTAATTTTGAACCCTATAGTTTAATTTTCAACCCAAAAGATGAAGTTTCTTCCAAAAAAGGCAAATCTTCATCAAAATAGATGAATTTTCAACAAAATCTGCAACTAAAAATATTAATGTTCAACCAGGAAGATTAAATGTCTATCAAAAAAGGTCAATTTTTGAACAAAAATGGTATTGTTAGAAAAAATTGGTTCTTAACAAAATACATGAATTTTCAACCCAATTTTGAATTTTTAAAGAAATTTTCAAATAGTTACATTGTCAACCGAATAAGATTTTCGGCCAAAAAGGTGAACTAGTCATCTAGAAAATTAATATTCTACCACCAAAGACAAAGTTTCAACAAAATACAGAAAATTTGAATCAAATAGTTGAATTTTCAACTGAAGAAAATAAATGTTAAACCAATTTTTAATAAAATAGTTAACTCTTCATGCAAAGTAATTAATTTTTAACTAAAATTATGAACCTTTAACCAAAAAAATGAAGTTTTAACCTAACAGTTGTATTTTCAACCCAAAAGATGATTTTTCTACCAAAAAAGACAAATTTTCGACAAAATTGTTAAATTTTCAACCAAACAGATGACTTTTCAATCAAGACGATCAAATGTCTATCAAAAAAGATCAATTTTCGACAAAAAATGGAAGGGTTGAATTTTCAGTTCAAAAAATTAATTTATTTTTACTAAATTATTTTTTACTAAAAAATATTGATTTTCAACAAAATAAATGAATTTCCAACGAAATAGTTAAATTTTCAACCATACAGATGATTTTTCAACCAAGAAGATTAAATGTCTATGAAAAATGATCAATTTTTGAAAAAAATGGAGTAGTTAAATTGTCTGTTAAAAAAAATTAATTTTCAATAAAAAAACTAATTTTCAATCGGAAAAACGAATTTTCAACCAAAAATAATAATTTTTTACTAAAAAAGATTGATTTCTAACAAAATAAATGAATTTTCAACCCAATATTGAATTTTTAAATGAATTTTGAACCTAATTGGTTAAGATTCCACCAAAGAAATGGATTTTCAACCTAAAAGATGAATAAGTCACCAAGAAGATTAATATTCTACCACAAAACACAAAGTTTGAAAAAAATACAGAAATTTTCAACCAAATAGCTGAATTTTCAACTGAAGAAGATAAATATTAAACCAAACATTGAATAGTTAAATTATCAGTTGACAAAATTAATTTTCAACAAAAAAAGCGAATTTTGAACAAAATAATTAAATTTTTAAGCAAAGATATTAAGTTTTAACGAAAATAATAAATCTTCAACTATAAAAAATTAATTTCTAACCTGATAATTGAATTTTTAACCCAAAAGATTAATTTTCTACCCAAAAAGACAAATTTTTAACAATATGAATGAATTTTCAACGAAATAGTTGAATTTTCAACCAAACAGATGATTTTTCAACCAAGAAGATTATATGTCTATCAAAAAAGAACAATTTTCGACAAAAAATGGAATAGTTTAATTTTCTGTTGAAGAAAAAATTGGTTTTCAATAAAAAACTAATTTTCAATCGAGGAAACAAATTTTCAACCAAAAATAATAATTTTTCACCAAAAAAGATTGATTTTTAACACAATAAATGAATTTTCAACCAAATTTTGAATTTTAAACCTAATTGGTTAATATTCCACCAATGAAATGGATTTTCAACCGAAAAGATGGTTAAGTCAACAAGAAGATTAATATTCTACCACAAAACACAAAGTTTGAACAAAATACAGAAATTTTGAACCAAATAGCTGAATATTCAACTGAAGAAGATAAATGTTAAACCTAACATGGAATAGCTAAATTTTTAGTTAAAAAAATTAATTTACTACAACAAATTTTCAACAAAAAAGTAAAGATTTGAACAAAAAACAATGATGAATCATCAAACATAAAAAATTTTCCTCTAAAGTGTCAACTTTTGAAGTGAAATTTGTCATATTACAGAATCAAAGTATAAAAAGAAGCTCAAATTTTTGGTAGAACTAGTCAAAGTTAACCGTTCGTGGTAAATTTTAATTTCGAAAACTATTACTTAAATGTAAATATTGCAATAAAAATATACAAAAATGGTTGTTTTTCATTTATTGTAAAAATACCATTTTTACTATTATTAATTAACAGTAAAGTTACTTGTGCCTTACTTGCGAGAAATATTTTGTTAATAAGAAAAATAATCTGCTAATTTTCAAGAATTGTTAGTAAATAAAAAAATGGTTTCATTCATATTGAAATTACTTGAATTTCCTCACTTCAATAAAGAAACTTCTGTAAATCATATACAACGTTTTCAAATCTTATAAGATTTTCTGTAACATTTATAGCTAAATGTTGAAAAATGAACTGAATAAATAACATTTATGGGTAATTCTCCATATAAAGGGCACTTTTCCTTCTTCATGTAATATGTTAGCGAATATTTATTGAATTGTTTTAAAATTTGGTAAATTTCTTCTTTTTGGTAACATTGACCAAACGCATAAGGCAGCATCCACTGATTACGTGATGCTATTTTTAGTGACTTTTGACTCACCCCTACCCCTTGTGACAGTTTATGACTTTCGGTGAACCTCCCCCGCCCCTAAGTGGGAAGAGAATGACCTTTTTGGTTCAAAATAACGTACAGCCCACAAATATTGATCGATTTGGACAAAAAAATTTGGTTGAAAAAGCCGAGGAAAAAGCTAATAAGATTTCTGAGAGAGATTTTGAACCTGATTTTTAAAATAGGCTTTCAGTTTTTTTATAAATAAACAAATAAGACGAAAAAAATCGCCATTTTTTCTATTTGACGTTCCTGATGCTCGTCAATAACAGTAAAATTGTTGAAATCGCGTAAGTTTCATAGAGCAACATTAGTTTAAGATGTTCCAATATTATATAATAAAAAAAAAATTTATAAAGAAACTATTTGTTGAAAGTATGTTTTCTACGACTTTCCATGATTTTACGTTTTTTACAAGTTATATTACAAGAAATTTGGATTAAAACAATATACTGATCGAGAAAGTTCTTCTTGAGATTATTATTGTCAATATTATAAACAAATTTTCTGAACAAATGCATTAATCAGGCATTTTTCGACCGAAAAATTTCATTTTTTTTCGATGTCAATTTTTTAAATTGGGAACTTTATGATAATTTTAGCGAAATTCATAATTTGTTGATAAATCTTACGATTTTTTAAAACACTTTTTATAAACAAATGCATTATTCGGGCATTTGTCGGCAGAAAAACTGGTTCTTTTTAAATGCCAGTCCTTTCAGTTGGGAACTTCATGATAATTTCAGCAAGATTCATAATTAGTTGATAAATTTTATGATTTTTTAAACCAATTTAATAAACAAATGCATTAATCAGGCATTTTTGGACAAAAAAATTCATCTTCTTCTATGTCAATTTTTTAAATTAGGAACTTGATGATAATTTTAGCAAAATTCATAATTTGTTGATTAATCTTAGGATTTCTTTAAACAAATTTAATAAACAAATGCATTATTGGTGCATCTGTCGACGGAAAAATTCTTCTTTATTTTCGATGTCAGACTTTTTGAATGGGATCTTCATAATAAATTCAGCAATATTCATGATAAGTTGATAAAAGAAAAAAGGTCATTCTATTCGATCGTGAAGCTGCAGCCGTATTAAAAGAATGAAAGTAATGAGAAACTTCAACTGAAAGGACTGAGATTGAAAAAAAACCTTTTTCGTCGGAAAATACCTGAATAATGCATTTGTTTGTTAAAGTTTAAAAATCATAAAATTCATCAACTAATCATGAGTTTTAATGAAATTATCATTATGTTCCCAATTGAAAAGACGGACATCGAAAAAAATGAATTTTTCCGTCCACAGATGCCCGAATAATGCATTTGTTTGTTAAATTTGTTTAAAAATCATAAAATTCATCAATTAATCATGAATGTGGCTAAATTTATTATGAAGATCCTAATTAAAAAGTCTGACATCGAGAAAAACTAATTTTTTCGTCGACAGATGCCCGAATAATGAATTTGCTTATTAAATTTGTTTTTTAAAAAATATAAAATTTATCAATCAATTATGAATTTTGCTGAAATTATCATGAAATTTCCAATTAAAAAGACTGAAATCGAAAAAAACGTATGTTTCCGTCCAAAGATGCCCGAATAATGCATTCGTTTGTTAAATTTGTTTAAAAATAATCAAATTCATCAACTAATTATGAATGTTGCTGAATTTATTATGAAGATCCCAATTAAAAAGTGTGACATCGAGAAAAAATAATTTTTCCGTCGACAGATGCCTGAATAATGCATTTGTTCATTAAATTTATTTAAAAAATCATAATATTAATAAACAAATTATGAATTTTGCTAAAATTATCACAAAAATCCTAATTAAAAAAATTGACAATCGAAAAAAACGAATTTTCCTTTCGAAAAATGTCTGAATAATGCATTTGTTTATAATATTAACAATAATAATTTCAAGAAGAAATTTCTTTATCATTATATTGTTTTTATCCAATATTTCTTGCAATATAGCTTTAAAATACGTAAAATTATGGATAATCGTAGAAAATATTCTTTCAACAAATAATTTGCTTATAAAAAAATTTTTTGCTTATTATATAATATTGGAACATTTTCAACCAATGTTACTTTATGAAACTTAGGCGATTTCAATAATTTTCCTGTTATTGACGAGCACCGGGAACGTCAAATAGAACAAATGGCCATTTTTTTCGTCATATTTGTTTATTTATAAAAAAAACTGAAAGCCTAATTTAACAATCAGGCTCGACGACTCGCTTAGGAATTTTATCAGCTTTTTTTCAAATTTTTTTTTTCCAAATCGGTATCCAATACGAAATATAAATGTAATTTTATATAACTATCGATCTTACAATGAACAATGAGTTGAAACTATTTGATAATAGTATGAGAATAGTTGTTTTAAATTCTTTAGACAAAAAAAATACCAAATTAAAAGGCAGAATAACTTAATAGATTAGGGGCCGTATGAACTACGTTACCAATTTTAGGGGAGTTCAGTATGTTTCCTGATGATATACTTCAAGAAGTTTGCGAATTTTGCAAAAGATGGCACCTCTTTTCCCCCTTGGTCATTTAAAAATTCATCTTTTTCTGTTGAAAATTCAATTATTAGGTTCAAAATTTATGTATTTAATTGAAAATTCGTATTTTTGGTAAAAAAAGTTATCTCATATTAGTTGAAACTTCCTCTTTTTTTTTTAAATTTATTTCTTTGGTAGAAAATTCAACTAGTTGGTTGAGAGTTGAACTACTCTGTTGAAAATTCATTTTTTTCCGGTTAAAGATTCATCCCTTTAGTTGAAAATTAACATTTACGTTAAAAATTCATATTTTTTGTTCATGAATTTAACAATTTGGTTGATTATTATTTTTTTTTTAATTAATATTGATTGGTTGAAAAATCAATGGTTTTGTAGTAAATTCTTTTTTTTTCAAATATAAATTCAAGTATTTTGTTGAGAATTCGTCCTGTTTGGGTAAAAATTCAACTACAGTTTGTTGAGAGTTGAACTGCTTTGTTAAATTTGTTTTTTTTTTTGTTGAAGATTCAGCTCTGGTCGAAAAGTAACTTTTATGTTGAAAATTCACAGTTTTTGTTCGGAAATTTAACAATTTGATTGATTATAAACTTTTTTTTTTAAATTAATAATATTAACTGGTTGAAAAATCAATCGTTTTGCAGTAAATTCGTTTTTTTTGTGATATAAATTGAATTCTTTTGTTGAGAATTCGTGTTTTTGCATTGAAAATTAACTTTTTCAGTTGAAAATTCAATTTTTTGAGTCGAAATTTTAACTGATTTGTAGAATATTCGGCTATATATTGTTTTTTTGTTGAAGATTTATAATTTGAGTTGCAAATTTATCTGTTTGGTTGAAGATTTAACTATTTGGTTAAACATTAATTTTTTTCCCCTGAAAATTTCATTATTCTATTTTTATTTAAAAATTGATCTTTCTTAGTTAAAAATTCAACTATTTTGTTGGAAATTCATGTATTTTATTTACAAATCCGTTTTTTTTGTATAGAGAATTAATCTTCTTGGTTGAAAATTAATATTCTTAGTGAAAAATGTATCTTTTTGGTTGAAAACTCCACTACTTGGCTAAAATGCATCTATTTTATTAGAAATGCAAATTTAATTCAATATGGAATATGCATTATAATTATATTCAAAAAAATATATTCCCCTATTATTCTCCTATTTCCGTGAAAAATCACCCTATTTCCCCTGTTTTCTCTCCTAATTTGAATCAATGGTAAATATACTGATAATTCAAATCAGCGCATATAAGCTGCAGGCTTCAAAAAAAAAATATGTTTTTTTAGTTTAGTTTAGTTTTTTAGCTAATTCAGATTTAGAGAGTTCAAAGCATTTTGGGCTGTGAAGTCTGAAATAGTACCACCCACGTCGGCTGCAATAATAACAGTAAACTTTTTTTTTTTGCAAAAACGACGACGCCACTTTTTGCTCGGTCGTAATCGCTTTTCAATTACAGAGGAACGAATGCAAATAATCAAAGTCCTCATTCCCGAACCGCATGGGCCGATCAGTTTGAAAAATGTATGGTTTCAATTCCACCTTCCTCATCAACGAATCAAACCTGCAGCCATTGCTTGTGATAAATTTGGGACAAATAAATCAGGCTGATCGAATCCGGCAGAGTATCCTAGAAAAACTCTAAATTTATACGTTTTTTGATAAAAGTTTTACTCAGAGTAACAATAAAAATTAATGATCATATGATCCAACAATAAACATACAATTTTGTACAACGATAAAATCATAACGAGGTAAAGTTTAAATTGGGAACTAGGTATCTAAAGACGAAGTACAAAAATTGATAAGATGCTAATCAGGGAAATCGGGGAATTTTCCGGAAATTTTGTGCGCATTAAAAAATACGGGAAAATACCGAGAACTCGTGAGCATATTCTGGCAATATGTGCTCATAAATTTAAATTAGAAATTTTTATTTTCTGCGTAAAATTACTAATGTCAGCATAAAAGTCAAACTCGGAGAAATCTCTTGCACTCTTTTTTATACCTTATTTCTGCTATTTTTTTGTCGATGAGTTTGTTACTTATAAAGATGGCATTAAAAAAAAATAATTTATTATTTTTTCTAGTAAATTTTCGATCGTGTTATGGTTCTGAATTTTTATAAGGGGCCGATGCAGTGGAAAAAAATTACCTATCATTTCCAGATTCATTCCTGAATCATAACAAATTTTTCAGGATTCAGGAAAATGAAAAATTCGAACTCTTAAAGCTGAAAATTTGTTCATTTAAAATAATCAAATAAAACTGAACTGTAAACTAAGGCACTCGAATGTGGAATTTTTTTGAATTTTGCAATTTAAAAATTAAAACTGAAAATTGTTTTAATTGGAACGTTCAATAATTTACACGTATAAAATGAAAGCTCTCAACATTATGAGCAATTTGAAATAAAATGCTGTCAAACTACAAAATTTGATATTTTAAACTTTTATAAATTAATCAGATGAAAGATTTCTAGTTAAAACATATAAATCCACGTTATCATTTTGAATGCTTCAGATCAAAGAATAAATCAACAACTTTCTAAATAATTAAAATTATATTATTTTGAAGCAATTTTACGCTAGAAATATTAAAAATTGAACGATTTTTAATTTCGTTTGAAACTAAACAATTTTCAAATTAGAAGTAAAATTATTTTTATTTCAAGTCGCTTGAAATTAATAATTGTTCAATGAGATGGTCCAGATTTTCTCTCGAATTGTCATGCTTATCGCCTGGAAATTTGTTCAAATCCAAAAAAAATTAATCCATTTAAAAAAACAATGATATTTGGAGGTCACGCAAGCCCCATGAAGTTTAACACGTATTTCCCATAAGAAAAAAAAACGTTTTTGTAAATTTCATTCAAAATCGTTAATATTGGCTAACGCGAGTTGAAACTCAATATTTCTCTTCAAGATTAGGCATAGAATACGAATAAAGTATCACTTTTTATATATCACACCCATAAGTCTGTTTTATAGGGTTCAAAAAAACCCCATATGTGAAAAAATGGGTTTTGCGAGTTTTTGGCGCTAATTATGATTTTTTTGGGGTTTTTAAATGCAAATTGTTTCTAATAAATAAAATACTACTTTAAACTGATAATTAGATGTTTATACAAATTTTTTAAACAATTTATTATTGTTTTTAGCAAGTTTATCTTAGAATCGAGTTAGAAAGTCGCGGGTTTTTCAAGAATTTTCCACTTTTCATCAAATTTTTAACTAGGGTGAGGTAATACTTCATAAATATTAATAAACATATATGTTTGAACAATTTATCATTTTTCGTTATAATATTCTCTTATAATAATGCTAGAAAATTGCAGTTTTTTCAAAAATTTTCCACTTTTTGTCCAATTTTCAATAAGAGTGAGGTAAATAATTTACTGAGGTTCACAAAATCAATGTTTTAAACAATTCATCATTATTGTTAATCATATTCAATTTGAATAATGCCTGAAACTTGCGGTTTTTTCTCAAATTTTCAACCATTTCTCTACTTTTCAGTTGGACTGACTCAATAATTAATTAAATTTAACAAAAAATTATTGTTTTAACAAATTATTATTAGTTATAACTATTTTCTCATAATAGAAGAAGATAAATGTTTAGCCAAACGTGGAATAGTTAAATTTTCAGTTAAAAAAAGTAATTTACAAGAACAAAATATTTCAACAATAGTTGAATTTTGAACAAAAAAAGGTTTTTCAGTCGCTATTCATAAATAGCGCAAAGATTGAAAATTGAATCAAATCGTTATACTGGGACAAAAATCCTGGAACTAATAAAAAAGTGACAGGATGATTCGAGCAAGAACTGATTTAAATAATTAAAAAGCTTTCAACCCCGATACTTTCCACCGACTTCAATGAAATTTTTTGCATTGTACAGCTAAATATGCATGGTAAAAAGTTAAGAAAAAAATCTTGTTCGGAAATTTAAAAATCCAATCTTTTTTTTAAATTTCTAAAAATCGATTGAAAACTTGAATAGCTTGAATAAATTAAGTCCTAGAGCAACAAAAACACTGTATATATATATATATATATATATATATATATATATATATATATATATTGGGGTTGCTGATTATGAATTTGAGGGAAAAAATTCAAAATGGCGGCCAAAAATTTTTAACATTTATAAACTTAAAAAAAAAACAATAGATAATGAATGATTAATATTCAGCATGCATATTCCTTAAGACATAAGAAGTTGATAAAAAATAATTTTGACCGGGGTGTAAGGTGAAAAATCCGTTAAATCGTGGAAAACACCCCCAAAAAATGGCTTTTGAGGATAAATTCGAAAATGGTGAATCGATGAAAAATAAATTTTTGCAGACCATTTTCAAAATAATCCTCAAACCCCATTTTTTGGGGGCGTTTTTCACGATTTAAGGGTGTTTTCATCCTTCATCCCGGGTTGAAATTATTTTTTATTAACTACTTATACCTTAAGGGATATGCATGATAAATACCAATTTTTTTTTTTAAGTTTATAAATGTTAACCATTTTTGGTCCGCCATTTTGAATTTTTTCCCCTTAAATTCATAACCAGCAACCCCAATATATATACACTACCGGTCAAAATTGTTGAATAGAAGTCGAGATAGCGTGTGAGAAAGATCGATGTAATTTCAGATTTTGACGAATTTTCATTTCTCAAATTCAACTCGCTGCCTGCTTTAGGGAAGTGACAGGAAAAATTTGGAACTTTGCTCAAATGAAGCCTGAGGTCTCAGCTTTAAATTAAGCCCAAGAACACTCAAAACTTCTTATTAGTTTTCGAGTTAGGACTTTATTTCTTAAGCGACGCACGAAAGGTTTTTGATGCGGCGGATCGGCAGATCGGCAGATCGGTTAGGCTACTGCCTAAATTTTAATTTGTATGACTTGAAAACATGTTTGGTAAACCGGAAATGACAAGAAACTTGTTTTTAGAGATCACTCTGAAACGCGCCTGTTTTTTTAGTGTTTTAATTAATAATGACATGCAAAATTAGGACACATTTATCACAAGAGAAATTCGGGAAAAACGTTAATTCCAATCCGCGAATTCGCCGAGAATTTGAAATCGAAATTTAGCCAGATACCGTGCAATAAATATATTGTTGAAACAAAAACATAAAAAAACGGCAGAGCATCTTCGTTCAAATACTTTTTCAACAACCACAGGTAGAAGAAATCTCGAATATGCGATTAATCGTATAGTCGCCTAAAGCCTAAATGGTGTGGGTTCGGGGAACCTCTTCACCGCGCTAGTGACAAAAAATAGCTCGGACTTCCTGGGGTTAAGAGAAAAAAAGCCTTTTGAAAGGAAAGACTTTGTACGAATGCATAAACAGAGAATTTAGAGATAAATATCTTTGAAGGGGCAAGACATTGAAAAATCATTGACAAATCCTCGTCTCGAGTTCATAGAAAATCCCACGAATCAAAGGAGAATTATAAATGGCTTCGGACATTTTTCGCAGATTGGGTTAAGTTTCAGAGAATTAAATACAAGGTTAAGGATAACAAATTTGGTAATTAGTTAGAGGAGGTGTGTAATCAAAGGCGATTTTTCTTTTAGTCAGATTTCTAAGTATTTTTTGCCACTGAAATTGGCAATGAAATTATGATAATGAGTTGTGGTTATGGGTCATTTATCGGATTTATAGCGCCAAAGATTTTAAATTCGACGTCAGATGAACTGAAAAAATTCAAGTTTAGGTGTTTAATATTGAATTATATGGAAATGATAAATTAGAATCATTCAAGGTCGATGGGGAAACAAATCGTAAAAATGCGGTCCAGCGGATGTGGATTACTCACTCGAGTTTTCAATCAAAAAGGATTACTGCTTAACAAAATTATTTGCTTTTTAACCAAATATATAAACTTTCATCGAAATATTTGAATTTTCAAACAAAAATATGAATTATCAACCAAAAAGATTAATTTTTTACCGAAAAAGACGGATTTTCAACTTATTAGTGGAATTTTCAACAAAAGAAGATCAATTTCTCAACCTAATATTTGCAATTTCAAATAGGAAAGATAAATTTTCATTCAAAAATGGAATACTTACATTTTCAATTTTAAAAATTAGTTTTCTACCAAAAACAAGGTAATTTTCAACAGAATAGATGAATTTTCAACCAAGAAGATGAATTTTCTACCAAAAAAGACAGATTTTGAACGAAATACATGAATTCTCGTCCAAATAATTGAATTTTCAACTAAAAAGATAAATTTACAATCAAACATGGAATTTTAAATTTTCAGTTGAAAAATTAATTTTCATTAAAAAAAACAGATTATTAAATAAAAAAATAATCTTTCAAACAAGGCTTAATGTTCTATCTATCTAGATGATTTTTTCAAAAAAAAAATGTATTTTGAACCCAATAGTTGGAATACCAACTGAAAGAGATTTTATAATCAGAAATGGAATAGTTGATTTTTCAGTTAAAAAATTAATTTTCCAAAAACGAATTTAAAAAAAAATTTGAACTATGTTTAATTTTCTACAAACAAGACGAATTGTTAACAAAATACATGAATTTTCAACCAAATGATTGAATTTTCTACTAAAAAAAAATATTAAATACACATTAAATACAAAAATTAATTAAAAAAAAAAAGTATTTTCAATCAAATAGTTCAGTTTTCAGCCAAAAAGTCGTGTTTTTAAGCAAGAATCTTAATTTTCTTCAAAAAAAAATTAATAAATTTCCAAAAGAAATGAATTTTCAACGAAGAAAGAAAATATTTTAGAAAGAAGGAAAGAGTTAAATTTTGAGTCAAAAAAATTAATTTTTCACCAAAAAGAAAAGAATGTTCAACAAAATAGTTCAATTTTCTACCAAAATCAAGAATCTTTAAACACAAAAATTTATTTTTAGCAAAAAATTTTAACTCTTAACGAAGTAGTTGCATTTCAAATAAAATAATCAAAAATCAACTAAAGAAATGAATTTTCATCCAAAG
>CAKNYM010051769.1:248465-271874 GCA_932195095.1 Andricus curvator | reverse complement strand
AAAGTACCATCTAACGGGGTAATTTTGGACATGTGGGGTAAATTCGGTCATTCCTTAATTGATAGTTTAAATTACTTAAGGTGGTTCGAACCGGAATCTGGAATCAGTTTAAGCCTTAACTTCTTTTCTACTTTTATTTCTTCTACAAGTTCATTCGACGCAAAATATTTTATTATTTATTTAACCTGCCATTTTATTCATCAGGAGCTTCATTTCAATGTTAAAAAGATTTTTCAATATTATTATAAACTTTCATTTCAACAATGCTTGGCAGTCTTTAATGGTAACGCGGTACAATTTTTAGGTAACTGTAACTGCAAAGTATGGTCAAATGGGGTAATTTTGGACATGTGGGTAAATTCGGACATTCCTTAATTGATAGTTTAAATTACTTAAAGTGGTTTTAACCATAATCTAGATGCAGTTAAGGCTCAAACTGATTCCAGATTCTGGTTAAAACCAGCTTAAGTAATTTAAATTATCAATTCAAGAATGTCCGTATTTGCCCCACATGTCCGAAAGTACCCCGTTTGACGGTAATTTGCATTACAGTTACCCAAAAATTGTACCGTGTCACCGTTAAACACTACCAAGCATTGTTGCAATGGAAGTTGATAATAATATTGAAAGATGTTTTTAACATTGAAATGAATCTCCCAATATTCCTAATGAATAAAATGGCAGGTGATATGAATAATAAAATATTTTGCGTCGAATGAGCTTCGAGAAGGAATGAAAGTAGAAGAGTTTTTTGGTTTGAGAGTAGGACAAAGGCTGATAAGATCGAATCAGTAGTGGGTATGGGTACGAATCAGGTATGTTTTTTCTGTCAAACAAAGAATAATCGTGAAGCAGAAGTTGGACTGCTGCGACAAAAATGGTTTCTCTCTCCTATAGTGAAAAGGGTCTGTCTTTTCATAGGGGGCATTTGAATTGGACTACGAAAGGGCGACCTCCTTGTCTTTTCCTGTCGTCTTTCTTTGCGCACAGGTATCCTCTAATTTTCTCTGCAAGACAGGAACTCACCGCCATGTTATATATATACTCAACCGTTAAATCGACATGCCCATTGCCTACTGTGAGTTGCGCCAAAGGACTTTGTCGTACTTGGTTCGCTTGATTCGCTCGCGCAGCATCCCTTCACCAGGAAGGATAAGGAAGGACGAAAAATCTCAGTTGGAAATAGAATTCTCAGGATATCGAATGACAATTTATTTCGAATGACCCGTGTATCTGTATTGTATGGCTGGATGGTTTCACTGTTCCGAGATGTTATCGGCAACGAACAGCGGCCGATGCAATGGAAGATACCCGGGTAACCAGGTTTAACGAACAATGTGTCGCATTCTTCTTTATCGATCTGGAGGACTGATAATTTAGACAGAGTTGCAATTTGCTAGATGCGGTTTTTGGCCCCCCCCCCCCCCACAACACACACGCACTTTTTATTCGTACCTTTCCTATCGCCAGTGTCTCTATTTCCTTTCTTTTCTCCATTTCTTAAGATATCAGTTTCACCAAGAAATGGTACGAAGAACAAGTTTTCACTGACATGCATGCTTTATTCTTCATCTAATGTCTTCCTTTCTTTGAGATATGGTTACTTTCTTCCTTCTTTTTAGTCAGGGATTTTTATTTTCAAAAAGACTCATGTCTCTTTGGTTTCTGAGAATTACCAAGAAGATGAAGCATAAGCTATCCCCTTGTTTGCCCCTTAAATTTGAAAAATGCCCTAAAACGGTTAAAATCGTGAATTTTGACCCAACTGACCCCTTTTGCCCCTTTTTGCTTCCTCATAGAGGAAACTTTGTAATGGTTACATTTTCCAAAATTTTTAAATTCATTCAATTAAACCTTCCTCAATTTAAAAATGTCTAATACAATGTTCTAAGCAATTGTCCGGATGTGTGTGTGGATGTGACACTTTTTTGTGAACACGATAACTTGAAAATGGTTGCAGATAAATTGATATGAATTGATTATTTTTCCCACTAATATCTTCAAACTGACCGAAGAATTTCTGAAAATATTTATTGCATGTTTTTTAGCACTCAATAATATTTTCAAAATCGGTTTTTTACAGGAAAACTTTTTTCATTAGCATAATTCAAAGTTGATGCAAGAATATAAAAGATTCCTTGGTTCGAGACGAATCGATTGACCTATAATATTAATACATTTCATTAAAGAGTATAAGGAAGTTATGGTAATTTATATATTTTGAAAATTGGTTTCTTATAGTAAAACTGTTTTCATTAACATAATTCAAAGTTGATGCAAGAACAGAAAAGATGTGTTGTTTCGAGATGAATCGCTTGACCTATAATATTAATACATTTTATTGAAGAGTAAGGAAGCTATGGTAATGTATAATATTTGAAAATACGGTTTTTTATAGTAAAACTTTTTTCTTCGACATAATTCAAAGTTGATGCAAGAATATAAAAGATTCCTTGGTTCGAAACCTTTTTTAAAAAAATCATAAAGCTGGGAAAGGGATAGGGTGTGACAGAACTTTTCCCTTCCCTTTTTCAGCTCGAAAAATTATCATTTCGAATACGAAATTTGATTTGTCTGATTTGTCTTTGTATTTAAAAATTTTTTGTATTATTTTGTAATTTTGCATTTTTTGTAAAATTCTATTTTTATCATTATTATTATTATTATACCATTAAGCCATTTCCCTTTCGGGGTAGGCGTGACTTGCTCAATTGATCAAAATGAAGACTTTGGTTTGTCTATTATTGAAAAAAATAACTAATGCTTCCTCTATGAGGAAGCAAATTATACATTTGCTAACGGGAAGCAAAGTTCTTGTGAAATGAGCACCATATAATTACAAATACATACAAAGTGAAAAAACTCGACATCGAATTCACAGCTAGTTTATAAGGTTTCGATTTATTTTTGTAAAGAATCATCAACGGAAATTCAAGGCATTAGAAAGCAAGAAGCTTCAAAAAAATCATGAAAGTAGGGGAATGAATTCTTTTGAATAAAATTAATGTTTATACTATGGTAAATTTAATTTTAAATGCTTCAAGTTGAATTCTCAACCAAAAAGATGAATTTTCAATACAGAATATTAATTTTCTACCAAAATGATGAATTCTCAAGGAAAAATGTAATATTTGTTATTCTCAGCAAAAAATATTTGAATTTTTAATATAAAAGTAGTTTAATTAAAAAAAAATAAACTTCCAACAAAATAGTTGACTTTTCAAATAAATTGTTAAACTTTGAAACTTGAATTATCAATCGTCAACCAAGAAGGTAATTTTCAACAAAGACGAATTTTGAACAAAATAGTGACATTTTAAACTGAAAGAGATGAATTTTCGACCAAAAAAATGAATTTTCAAGACAAAAAGACACAATTTCTATAATACAGTTGAGTTTGAAACAAAAAAATTGAATTTTCAACAAAATAGTTCCTTTTTGAACCTAAAAAATGAATTTTCAACTTAAATGATGAATCTTCAACTAAAAAGAAAATTACTTTTGTGACGAAAAGACGAATTCACTACAAAACAGTTGAATTTTAAACCCGAAAATATAATTTTTTAACAAAATCCTTACATTTTCAACCAGAGAGATGAATTTCTAACCAAAATTATGAATCTTTAACAAACAAAAAATATTTTTTTGAGCCAAAAGTCAAATTCTTTACAAAATAGTTCAATTTCAACCAAAAAGGATTCATTTTTTTGATATTTCAACAAATTAGTTCAATTTAAACAAAATCAAGAAAGAAAGAAAAATTTCAAGCAAATTGTTGAATTTGCAAGTCAAAAATACGAATTTTCAAAAAATTGTTGATTTTTCGATCAAAAAAGATTTTTCAGTCCTAAAAAAAATTCAACCCAATTGTTGAATTTTCAAGCTAAAAAGACGAATTTTCTACAAAAAAGTTGATCTTTCTGTTCGACAGTGGGATTTACGTGGTGAAATCAATTCTATTTTATATTCTTGGTTTTTACTTGCC
This sequence comes from Andricus curvator, assembly GCA_932195095.1. NCBI lineage: Eukaryota > Metazoa > Arthropoda > Insecta > Hymenoptera > Cynipidae > Andricus > Andricus curvator. The sequence goes on along the minus strand of CAKNYM010051769.1, from coordinate 267,889 downwards.
GACGATTCTCGATATTTTCTTGTTGGGTTTCTTACGTTGTAAAAAATTTGAAAAAGATAGAAGATATCGAAAAAGTGTAAATCTGAATTTCTTAAATGATCTGAATTCAATAAATTCATCCATGCGTAGATATAGATTGATAAGAGTCTAGTACAGATACAGACACCATTAAGTTAGTACACTCAGAAAAATTTCCTCTTGTTTCAAAAGGATGTTTCTTGACACAAATGGAATTTCCTCTTAAACTTAAGGTTGAGGGGATTTTCATTTGCCTTAAAAAGAATCTTTTTGCTTCAAAACTTATGCTTTTGTAACAAACTTCACGCAATCTTGCAGCCAGTGAGGATCTTCACTTGGGATGATCGCTAGAGAGATTGATCAGCAACCTGGGTCGCGGTAATTTTTTCGGAACGAACGTGTTATTTAAATGAATTAAAAAAAATTAAATTTCAAATGAATTAAATAATTAAATAAATTTTAAATTTATTTTTTAAATTCAATTTAAACACAGGAATCCTAGATCAATATAAGAATCTACACCCTCTTCCTCACATTACTTCCTTCTCTAAGGAGTGATTCACGCCTACCCCGAAAGGGAAATGGCTCTATGGTATATATATATACCAAAGTTTTCTCAATTTATAGAAACAAAATTTTCTTCAATTGAGAAGACGGAATGATGTTAGCGTCCCAGTAATCGTGACATCAGTCCCAGTAATCGTTATGTAAATTTTCTTGCTCTTTATTTAATTTGAATGAATGTAATTTCTATTTGGTATTATACAATACTAAAAATAAGTGGGTTTCATCATTAAATGTTACTTTCAACCTATTTTTTTCAACAATATATCCAAATTATTACCAAGCTTCACGGTTACTGGGACATTCACCTTATCTGTGTTGTAAAGTATGAAGCTGTCTGAAATAAAAATACATTTTTTTATTTCAGATATGTTTTTGTTAGTGAGTGAAGTAATCTGCTGCTATCGATAGACAGTTTACGTTATTTTTCCGTGTTAGGTTTTACATTAAATCAAGAAAAATAATTAACTGAATTGGAAGAAATCACATATTCTGTTTAAAATAGATTCTGACTAATATCGTTATGTAGTTGATATTATTAAATTTATCGGCTTTATTTGAACAAGTGTCCAAGTCATCTTCCTCTACTCCTTGGTGAGCCGCAGCTCTAGTTGCATCCTAGTGCAAAAGAACAAAACGAGATCAGCAATTGTTTAATTTTTTTCGTTAATTAAAAATCAATGAATAAAAAATTTTTTCTCCAACTCACAAAACAAAGTCGGGCTAATGTAGCATTGAGGCCCTCCATTTCTTGTATAAATATATATGATATGAAGAGGTCACATCCGACTGAAAATTCATTGCGGTGACTGTCTTTTTGCGAAAAATCATCATTTCGAAATCTTGCGTTCAACTTATAGCCAAATCTAGTAAATTGTTCCCAAAAATATTGTTAATTTATAATATCAAGACTAAATAATACTCTTCTTATCTAGACCATGACAGTAATGACAAAAAACGTTTACCCGTGGAATGGAAATTTCTGCAAAGCTAAAAATACAAGGTTCATCGCGTTTGTTAATTTGTTATCATAATCATTCTTCGAAATAATAATATAGAAAAAATATATAAAAATATATATCATGATTACTCAGCAAACATGCAATATTTATTCATTTCCTTGATCAAGATGTAACCAGTAAGATTTTCACTTAATTTTTAATTCAACGAATTTTGAGTAAAATGCAAGATTCTGCAACCGGAACATTTCGAAACAAACATTTTACGTAAATAGTAGTTCAATTAACTAATTTTGTGTAGCGATAATTTTATTTTTGATAGGAATGCCGATAAGTTTACAAAAATATCTATTTCTAAACTTTCACGAATAAAGTGCTGAAATTGACGTTTGGGGTTGGCACCAAAACCCAACAAGCTTAAAAATTTTTATATTTCCAACAAAATTACTAAAAATACATTAGGCATAAAAAGAGTAAAATAAGAAGTCTACTCTGGCAATCAAGTATGGATAATGATTACAAACACATTATGACAATAAATTTCAATTTAATTAAAATTATCAAAAGGAGTATTCAAATTATTATTTAATCAGACAAAAGTAGGAACTTCTACTTTCAAATTATTCAAAATAGTTGACCTTCTGACTTTGACTTTCCTTAAGATTCGCCTAGTGTAAACTTGATCAATTAAGAATTTTCATATTTATTTTCATCTGGCACTTCTTTGTAGCCCGTGATAAAATTTATGAAAAAATCTCCAGTTCCCGAAAAGCAATAGAAGAATTTAAGGCGCAAAAAAATTTATAGTCAACCTGACATCACATTTAAAACATCAACAAACGTCAAGCAGCCGACATGTATTCCAAAAAAGCTAGCAGTGAAACTAAGGGAAAATAAAGAAATATCAGTTTCTATAAGACTTCCTGTGAATTGTTATTGTAAGGTCCTGATGTTTCAACCCATGCACAGGGACCATCTAAATTGAGTTTGAGGTCAATTTTCGTGAGCCTGATTATCAATTTCTATGAGAATTTCTGCACAATTTCATTTTGAACATCTGATGTGATACCTGCTGCACGAGAATCATCTAGACTGAATTTGTAGTCAATTTTGGCGATACTGATTATCAATATTCTTTGGAAACTTCTGTAGAATTTTATTGTGAAGAACTGGTGCGACACTTCCTGCACTAAGGTCATCCTGTCGCGAATAAAGTGGTCACATATTACCCTTAGTGTGAAGATGACCCACAATTCCTCGAAGATTATGTCTTTGTGGACCTGGTGCAATGTCCGGAAGCTACCAGGGACACGTTTTTAAGTTCGGGTAATTTGAGGAAATTTCTACTTAGGTTGCCTGGAAATTGCGAGTTCTTCCAGATCACACTTTTCTGTAGAAGTCGTTCGGAAGTCACCTGGATATAATGTTCATTTCCCGGATCGACCAGAGGAATGTAACGATTTGTCCAAAGAATATAATATGCTAGACATCGGGCCGAGGTCCTTTCTCGTGCTTTTGGTACTTCTTAAATTTTGTAGAATTCATGTACAAATCCTATAGAAAGTGGTCTAGAATTCATGTAGAAATTCTTCAGAATCATTCCATTCAAATTCTTTAAATAATTTTTGTTTTTCGATATGGAAGCAATTACTTACAAATTTGACGATGTTGTTTTCTTCTCGTTTAAATCAAAGGTTAAAATGTTTTACAATTTCGTTCTTATATTACAATTATCAATTTTTTATGATTCCTATTTCTATAACAATTGTTATGAGTGACACAGCCCTAAACAAATTCATATATATTTACCAAGAAATTAGTAGATTTTAACTACTGAATTAATAAGTCGACTGCCCATAAGAAACCTGTTTCAATAAAGAGTTCTTAAAACTGATTCTTTTTTTGGACATCTTAATTGTCAAAAAATTTTTTTAAAAAACAACCGCCGTGCTTTTGGAAACGTGTTGGAAATTAAAGTGAAAAAGTTATATAATGGACCCCCTGCATCATATAGTTGATACACTCTACGAGTATATTCGAAACTCTTGTTTAATACAATTTGATGTTGGTACAGTCGAAATTGGACTAATCAAATTAGAAGTTTTCTGCAAATGTTTGATGACCGACTTCTCCCTAATTGAATAAGTAAAATTTCACTAATTCAGATTTGGAGAGAAAATGCATTTCCGTATTTTGTGAATTCGATATTTTGATACTCAATATTTAATATATCAATTATAATGCGATAATTTACAATAACTAGGATGTGACTTACTTCAAAGGCACATATGGTCAATAAGCAGAAGCCGTTTATGATCTACTTTTTAGAAAAGATGATCCAGGAGTATTTCATCTCACTGTGTGAAGTTGGCTTTTTATATTAAATACTTATCACGCGGAATATCTATGTAGTTGACGCAAGAGCAGTTCATAAGAGAAGATTTGGGGAAAAAATTGCGAAATCATCATGCTTTGAAGTTCTGTCCAAGATACCATTTGATAAAGAAAAATCTGTTTTGCTCAAATCATCGTTTTCCTGTTCTTATATCAATATTTACTGTGTGGATAAAATGATCAGATTTTCGACAAATAATGGTGTATCAGTGACATAAGTTATATATTGTTTGGGCATGGTTGTACTCCCAGGAGTACACACGTCAAATATTTAATAATGCGATAGTGGAAAATTACTAATTTCTTAGTAAAAATATATGCATTGAGAAAAATCGATTATACCGTTTATGATCTTGGATTTGAAAATTTGGGGCACCAATCTATAGATTTAAAGCCGTACAATCTGCATGTGAATATTTTAAATTCTGAATTATAAAACTGAATATCTAGATTTAACGGCTTAATATCTACAGATTGATGTTCCAAATTGAAAAAGAAAAACAAGAACACGAACGGTATAATACACTTTTATCAGTATGATACTATTTAGGGCTATATATGTTCACTAAAGAGGTATATAAATAGAAGAAAAATAAGAAAGTTGAATATCCGGATGCGATTATATAACATTTAAGAAATTATTGAAATAACGCTTCCTTCACCAGCATGACATATTTACAAATTATTCCTTCAATCTAAAAAAATTGAAACTATTTATACCCTAATCTATTTTACCTTGCTTTAATTATCTTGAAAATAAGAACTTTGTAGAGTCTAAAAATTGACTTTCGTATAATAAAATAGTGAATTTACAATGATTCCTTTAGTGAAATGCCAAAATATTACTATTTCAATACTCCCTGTGGACGAAGATTGCTCGATCCTAGTTGAGGAATTGATACTTCCTCACCTGGTTTTCACAATCTTGACTAAAATTTGTTTCATTTTCCTGTTATGCTATAAAAATAGGTTCTATTTCGTTATTCAAACAATTCAATATGACAAGCTTGGGTGAACATTGCAAGGATGGAAGTTGGAATTTTTAATATGAAAGACAATAATTTTATGATAGGGCATGCATGGGTGAAGATTGCTGAACCTTATTACAGACACATACAATGTTTGGTAATTGTAACACTACAATGGCAAAAACAGGGTTGAGCATTGCAGGTTGATTTTTTTGATTGCAGATTTAATTTTAAACTAAATTTGAATAAGAAACTTGTCAACTTTATTTTTACGTTTTAAGTTCATTGCAAAATTTCGCAAGTTTCGGCTAAGGGTAATTTTTATCATAATACTCTAGAACAAATGGTTTGATATGCAGAAATGTCTGTTTTAAATTTAATTCAAAAAGTAAATTCTGTCTGTCTTCAAAAATTTCGCGGAGTCCAAAAAAAAAAAAAAACTTTTTTCTTCACAAATCTTATTGACAAAGCAAGGAAATAAGAATATATTGTGTCAAACTTTAAAAACTTCCTAAAGTCCAATAAAAGTACTTGAGTTCGAGGGTAGGTGAATAATGGCAGTCGTGCCATTGACTCATTGTTCATAAACATGCGACGACCATATAGGGAGATTGACCCAATCTTGAACCATGCTTACCCCATGCCGTGTTGAACAATGTTGAGCCATGGTTCACCCTTTGAACATTTTCCATGTGGGCAATTGCAATCCAATTTTCCCTAGCTTAAATGTAGAGACTAGTTCTTAAATTTATGTCATGCAAATCGTTGCAGAAGAACCATCTGTATTTAAAACTTTTTTGACAAGAGAAGCTGTTACATTTTCGCACTTCTTCTCATACTGTTAGAAATAGAAAAATAACTACAAATAGTAAAAGTTTTACATTAATAATGTGCATTTTATTACAATCCAAAGACAGCCTTTGATCAGTTTAAACAATCAAAGTTCGAAGCAAAACTATTGATATCAATACAATTACAGTTGTACACTGTCGGTGTTTAGTCGTCTTCAAGGGCCTCTTACTACATCCCTAGTAGCCTGCGCCTCATGAATTAGTTTTTTAATGCATGCCATTACTCGGACACGAACTCCTTTTCCCCGGTCTTCTAATTCAGCAATATTTTGCCTACAGCACTCTTTTGCAAGCTGTTAAAAAAGAAATAATGATCTTCTATATTAACGTTGAAATTTCCTGTATAAATTAACCCCATTACTGATCTCTTAAATATTGATTGTATATGCTCTTCATTGCCAAAAAGTTGAGAATTTTGTACAACCTCATTAAAATGTCAAAAGTCTTTTTTTAAATTGAATGAAATGTGGACAAAAATTTTGAAGAATTAAAAACCCTTCTTCATGATATTGTAGACTTTTCTTACTCCAGAAGAATCGATAATTTTTCTTGATAACTAATGTGCAACTTGTTACGTAACTCTTTCACGGAGAAAGAAATTTGAATGTCTCAAAGAATTTTAGTTTTTTTTTAAGTTATGAAAACGCATTCCATATGAAGGCATCATGACACCCAAAAAACTTGCTTAAACCCGATTCTTTGCATGACAAAGTCTGGTGTCTTTAAACCAAAGTTTTCTCAATCTATAGGAACAAAGTTTTCTTAAATTTAGGAAGACGGAAGATCTGTTTTGTAAAGTATGAAGCCATCTCAAATAAAAATACAATTTTATATTTTAGCTTTGGTTTTATCAGTGAATAAAGTAATCTGCTCATATCGATAGAAAGTTTATATTTTTTTCCGTGTTAGGTTTTACATTAAATTTATAAAAATAATTAACTTGATTGGAGAAGAGCACATATTGTGTTCAAGATAAATTTGAAATAATATGGCTCTGTACCTTGATATCTATTCTGTACCTTGATATCATTAAATTGTTTGGCATTATTCAAACACTGCAAGTATTGATTGTGTACAGGTACAGTATCGAATGCGAAGTATCCATGTATCTTACAAGTGGCTAAGTCATGTTCCTCTACTCCTTGCTTCGCCGCAGCTTTAGTTGCATTCTTGCACGAAAGGACAACAAAACGATTATAAAAATTGTTTAATTTTTTAAATCAATTAAATATTTGAGGATTACAAATTATTTTCACAAACTCACAAAAGTAAAATCGAATAATCTCTGATTAACGACATTCATTTGTTGTATAAAATCTCTTTCTAAAGAGGTCCAATTAGGCTGAAAATTCATTGCGAAGACTATCTGAAAAGATACAAAGTTCTGGTGAAATCTGACTGAAATATTGTAAAATTAAATATTAATTCAAATTTTGCTGCAAATTTTTAAATATATTTAATCTAAATATATATTTACATGTGATTGATTATCGAAAAATCTAAGAGAATGTTCACTTCAAAGTTACGAAATCAAAATTCATCTCAACGTCTTTCTTTCCTGAACTCACACAAATTTGTGCATTCTTGCAATTTTTTAAATATTTAAATATAAGCAAAATTGATTTTTTTACAGCTCTGCAAATATTGTGATCAATCATTTCCAAAATTGCAAAAGAAACTTGGGAATGAAATTTCTCCTAATACGTATGTATTATGTACTTATCTGGTGTTACGAAAATTCCCGTAACACTAGCATAGCTGCTTGCAATGGCGGACTGAAATGTATTGGCAGACAGGAAACCAGTCTAAAATTTTTTTGATTAATTAAAACTATATGGGGGCACCAATGCAATATGCATTGATGAGTAGGTTTTTTTCACTAAACCCAGAATATTGTACCATAATTGTTGAAAAAATAATTGCATAATTTTGTTCCATTTTTAAAAGAACTTTAAACCGTGACCTACCCTGAAAAATATATCATTTCAGTAAATGTATATTATTACAGTTCATAATATACATTCATATTGGAACAGACGTATTACCATTGGCTTGTTTTTAGAATTAAAAACAGTCTGAATCCTATCAAAAAAATATCGGATGCAAATTTTTAGATCTAATTCAGGCAAACAATTTTGTTATTAAACATTTTATTGCAACTTGTGTCGTTTTTCCATTAATTTAATTTGTTTATTTTCAATGTTACTTTTTACGATTCAAACAAGATATTTAAATGGGTTTGAGACCATTTCATTAAAGTCTATATAACGTTTCATGTAAATATTGTGTGCCCACCGAAATAGTGAGGAAAAAGTGGAATTTTTGGTTTGAAAAGTTGCAGAAGTCATATTTTGCAACCGAATTAGGAAAGCCTTTTCCTAAATTTTAAACTGGTTAAATTTCGAAGAAGTCTCTCGTCGTTGATTTAAAAAAATCATTAATATTTTATTTAAGATAAAAGGTGCTAAAATATTGATTTTTTATGTTTATGCTACCTACTCTGCTCTATTTATTGACCTTTCTCAAAAAGAAATAGAATGAGTGAATTCACTCTTGATCAATGTAGGTTATTCTTATAGATTAATTTATTTTTTTAATTCCCACTGGCAAACTGGTGTATAAAACTGGAATCTGCTGTATTTCCAACAACACTTGTGATTGTTATCAACAATTATTTTGAAAAGTTTGCGTTTTTGATCATATAACATTTTTCATTTCTGCAAAGTCATTTCTACTCATGTCAAGAATCATATCATTACAAAACAATTGCCATTTGACAACATGCAGTAATAATTATTATCATTGTATTCATCAATTCTAATAAGCTAAATTCTTGTCTTTGGCTTTTTCTCAACCTATATGGTTCTTTTTTCTCGGTGAAATAAAATTTTAAAGGTAAAAATAAGTGGTTTTGCCCAGAAAAAAAACCGTATAACTAAGAGAAGTTTAGGTGAAAAGACATTATCCCGCCATAAAGAAAGTTGTTCAAATATATGTGCAGAAACTAATGCTACATGACATTAACAACCTTTTGAAAGTTTGGATGGAGTTAAATCCGCATATGTTGAAGTTACTTTATTCGACGATCTTTTTAGATCATCCAATACTTTTTAGTATGTAGCTTGAAAGTCCAAATTTTTTCCAGAAAAACATCCTTTCAAAATCTCGCGTTGAACTCATCGCCCACACAGAAAAAACTAAGAATAAAATTTGTTGCAGGAAATTTTTTAGAGCGATAAAGTTTTGTTCAGCCAACTTCGGGTCTTTCAAAATACATGTGTTTGTCATGGAAAAACAAAAGAAAGTTTAACCGATATTTGTGTAAAGTTTATCGTCTGAAGTTAATTTTTGTTGCAAAGAATTTTTCGTCGGAAATCGATGTAAAGTTTATCTTCTGTATTTTCTGTGCAATCTAGTAAATTATACCCAAAAATGTTTTAAATGTACAAAATCAAGACCAAATCATTCTCTTCAAATCTGGACCAAGAACAGAAATAAATATTACGTCATTTCTAAGTAATCACAAAAAATATTTACCTGTGGAATGCAAATTTCTGCAAAGATAAAAATACGAGATTCGTCGCGTGTGTTAACATCTTAGCATAACGATTATTTGAAAAGTAAATATTTCAACTTCATAAATGGAGGTGAAAAATAAAGCTTATTTTTTCCATAATTGCCATCTATGAAAAGACTGAAATTTGCCAATGTTTGAGTCGGATCGAAGAACTTCAGAAGTAATGCCCCATATATACTCCTTTTTGAATTTTCAAAATCTAACCAATATATCTTAATTATGATAATAATACTGAAATTTATGTACTGTTCATTAATAACCATAAAAGAATTTGTGTAAATTATCTGATTTTATTCTAGCAAAAATGTTTTAAATGAAAAAATTATGTTTACACTTACTCTGAAATCTCACGTTACATTTGATAACCGACAAATCTCGTATTTTTAACTACGCAGAAATTTTCATTTTACAAAGAAATATTTCTTATTATTACTTAAAAATCACCTAATATTTATTCATATCCTTCATCCAGATGTAAAAAGTAAGATTTGCACTCAATTTTATGAATTTTACCAATTTTTATAAATAATTTTCTAGGTTTGTCGATGAGTTGAACACGCAAGATTTCACAAATTATGATTATGAAGAAAAAAATTTCAAACCTTCAAGCGGCAGTTTTTTGAAAGTTTTAGATTTAGGTTCTTCACAGCACGGAAAAACGTTGATTCTTAAAAGTATCGCTGATTCGGTGTTGTTCTGAGTTGCAACAAAAATCAGACAGCGGAGAATGAGAATGCAGCTATGTTCATACTGGGGAACATTTCGGAATATATGTTTGTTCCATACTTCAAGTATTCTCATTTTGAGGAATTTTTTTTTTTTTTGAGAACATGAAAATGAACTGCAACAAAAATGGTCCCGCGGTTTTTTCTGGGAGATATTCACCTTTAAAGTGAAGCATAGATTTTCAAACGGTCAATAACAGGACCAGTGTATCAATGACGATCTTGTTTTTTTGTTTTCAGTCATGATCACTCTATCAATTTGATGTAATTTTACATAATTCAACACGAAAACACGAAAATCATACTTAAAATTTTTTTTATGAAAGCGTTTTCGAGATATCAATGTTCAAAATTTCTTTTTTCGATTTTCAGAGTTGTTCCGCTTGAGTATATCTCGAGTTCTAATAGACCGATTTTCATAAACAAGCACTAAAATCGAAGGCAACTAAATCCTCTACAACTTTCTATTCTAAAGTTTTCAGATCGGCTCAGTAGTTCAGATGCTAGCGATTTTATTAAGTTGGCTAATATTTGCGATTTCTATTCTTCCCAGCACGATATGTGAATTTTTGAGCTCGATTTTTGCCAAAAAATACAACATTTCCAACTTATTAAAATCGGTAGCATCTGAACTACTAGGCCGATCTGAAAATTTTAGAATAGAAAGATGTAGAGGATTCAGTTACTTTCAATTTGAGTGCTCGTTGAGGAAATCGGTCAATTAAAACTAGAGATCGGTCGGAACAACTCTGAAAATCGAAAAAAAAATTCGAACATTGATATCTCGAAAACGCTTCCATACAAAAAATGGTGTATGTGATTTTTGTGTTTAGTGGGCCAAAATACATTGAAAAATCATATTATGATTTGGTGTAATTAATTAGCGAAGTTTCCTTGTTGATTCTTTTTGATATAAAATGATGGTCCAAGACTCAATGTGTGTCATGTGTGTTCTTGAGTTTTATCAAATTACGTGGTGTTTCTGTGAGTACATGTGTCTTAAAGGAATTATTTTGACCGTCAATAATACAAGGCATGATAGATTACGTGTGTAAATAATTCTTGTTTTTTCGTTTCGCAGCAGTGGAAATTTCCATACAAGGTTAAAATATTACGAAATTTCGTTCTTGTATTAAACCTTCTAATTTTCTACATTTCCTATTTGTACAACCATGTTCATTGATTAAACAGCACTAAATAAAGTCATATATTTTGACTAAGCAGTTAGTAGTTTTTCACTACTGAATTAGTAAATCGACTGCCCAAAGAAAATTGTCACAATTTTTTTTTTAAACCGCCGTTATTGTCGGAAAACTGGAAGTGGAAATGAAAGTGAAAAAAAATATAATCGACCTCAGACATAATATAGTTGATACTCTTATATTATATTTATTATTATATTCGTAACTCTTGTTCAGCTCAATTTTTTGGGGACAGTCGAAATATTTGGACTATTTAAAGTAGTAGTTTTCTGCGAATTTTGGTGACTGATTTGTCTCTAACTGAATAAGTGCAATTTTACTAATTCAGATTCAGAGAGCAAATTAATTTTGTATTCTGTGATTTCGATGTTTTGATGATCAATATTAAATATATTAATCATTATTGAATGCGATAATCGAAACTTTATGAAAATTAGTGAGTGACTTACTTCGGAGGCGTAGAAAGCCAATAGGCAGAAGATTGCACAATTCATGATCGAATAAAATGTTTAATATCTACTTTCTAGTAAAGATGATCCAGAAGTATTTCATCCTTCTGTGTAAAGTTGGCTTTTTATATTAAATATTTATCACGTCGAATATTTATTTAGCTGACGCAAGAGCAGTTCATATTGTTGTCGGATCCAGACAAATCTGTTTTGCTCGAATCTTTTTTTTCCTGTTCTAATATCATTGTTTACTATATGGCCAAGTAAATAAGATTTCTGACATCTTTCCTCTACAACGTTTAAAAATATTTAATTGTTAACTGCGAAAAGGAAGCATTTTGGAAACATAAATACAAAAATACGTAAATTAAAAGGCTTCCGATAATTTCTCCTGTGTTAATCTTAGGGAAAACTTCAAGTTTCTGTAGCGACTGGAAAATATTCAACCGATTTTTCTTAAATTTGCGGTATATTCTATTTTTCTGGAATTTACAGCATAATCGCTAGTAAAAGCTAACAAATTTCTAAAAGAAATTTTCACTACGTGAGTGAGAACTACCTTATTGCATACACGTATAGTAAATCAAAACATAAGATGGAAAACCGTTCACTGATATATCAATCTGAATTGAAATATAATATGTAGGTGAAACTTTTTCCGAAAAAGCAAGCTAAAGTTGAAAATTCTACATATGAAAAATAACTTTAAGGTTAGTTTTGTATTTCTTTCATTCATTTAATGAAATATGCTAAAATTAAGGGCTTCTTTGGGGCTAATTCAGTACCCAGAAGCTAAACTTAGGGCTTCGCATTTTTTTTAAATGCATGGTATTCTGTATTTGCATATGCACGACTAGCAATACTAGCACATTAATATAGTTTTCTTTAATTTTTTCTCACATATTCTCTAAAATATATTTCTATTTAAGAAATATAATTTTGGGGATGCTCATATATTTCTCAGGTGCATCTCTAATACATGTATTGACTTACCGTACAGATGCTATTAAAAAAATATATATGTTGTATATTTTAGAATGCAAAGGGAAAAGTGAAAAGCATATTCTGGTCATAAAGTACAGTTTTCTCCGATTTTTTATTTATTTATTTTTTTTCATGTGGAATTCATTTCATTAGTTGAAATTGTATAGGGCACCTCTGTGGGTACAGGGTATTTAAACGGGTTTGAAAACGTTTCTGTAACATTGGTATAGCACCTTATGTAAATATTTTCAAAATGTTTCAAAAGTCGTGTTTTTAGCCTCGAATTTTAAATTTCGAAGAGGTCTGTGCGGCCGATTAGAAAAAATCATTAATTTGTTATTAAAGTTGACAGCTACCTAAAAATCATAATGTTTCGTATTTGTTACGCCAACTTTGCTCTATTTATTGACTCTAAAATTATGAATTCGCAACGAATAATGTATAGTAGATAAAAGAGATTTCAATTTCGAATAAAAAGCAGTTCGATTCAATCAAAAAAGATGAATTTCCAAACAGAATAGTTGAATCCTCAAACAAAGAAGATTAATTTCTAAATGATATAAATTTTTGAACCGAAAAGACGAATTTTTAATGTAAAAAAAAATTTCAAAATTACAAATTTGATTGATAGTTATTTAAAGTGCCTCTTATAAAAAATCTTTAATTGCTGAAAGCCTTTCTTCAAAATCCCCGCCTTATCCTTGACATTTTGAAACCAGGAAGGAAAAAATTCGTAGAGGGATATTTGAATAAACTTGATTCAATGTGATAATTGATCATTTATAGAAAAATATATATTATTCTCGACAAATAGTGACGTATCATCAGCTAAATTCAATTTAAAGGTAAGTTTTTAACTTCGTTAAAGTTAAACACAAAACTGAAGTTTTTTGAAAAGTACTTTTCGTGAAAAATAAGCCCCAAACGAGCTATTAGTTTTCACATAAGAAATATATTGGGCACAGCAGTACTTCCAGGATTGCCCACCTGAAATATTTACTAATTCGATAGGGGAGAATTACTAATTGCTTATTCAAAACTTATATGCACTGACAAAAATCGATTATACTTTTATGATCTTGGATTCAAAAATTTAGGACAGCAATATATATTTATTCATATCTATAATAACTTCATATCCTTAATTTTAAAGTACAATGTTATAAACAGTATAATCCATTTTTCTCAATGTGATATTATTCAGGGCTATTTCTACTAACTAAAGAGGGCTATAGAAAAAGGAGAAAGACAAAAAAGTTAAATATAAGAATGCGATTATGTAACATTGTAAAATTGATTGAAACAATACAAAAAATATATATCGAGAAACTTGTGAGTAAATAGACTATGCTTCCTCCACCAGCATAATATATATATATATATATATACTTAAAAGTTAATCATAAAAAAAGAATATTATTTGCAGCCTAATGTATTTTAGTTAGCTTTATTAACGTTGATTGATTAGTAAAATACTAAAATATTACCATTTCATTAGTCAAATACCCAATTACTAATTCAATTATAATCCAATTTTTCCTAACTTGGATTTAGAGAGTAGTTTTCAAAACTTTGTATTGCAAATTTGTGCAGACTAACCAACTGTATTTGAAACTTCCTTAGGAGCAGAAAATATTAAACTTTCACACTTTTCCTCATACTGTTAACAAATAGAAAAATAAGTACAAATCGCATGAGTTTTAAAATGATAATATTTAAAATGATAATATTGACTTTATGCGAACGGAAGACAACTTTAGAACAATTCAAACATTTGGGAGAAAAACTATTAATGTCAATAGAATTACATTTTTTTTCTCGTATTAAAATACTCTTTTTGCGTTTAAAGAATGCCATGTTCTACTTTTGTTTATTGATTTTCGAACAAAAGTTTTTCGTACAGTTTTTCCCCTTGCACGGGGTGAAACGAGGCGCTTTGTTGAATAAAAAATAAAATCTATTATGAACAAAATAAATTAAAAAAGACTTAACGAATAAGTAGTACAATTACAAGAACTTGTTGTAACAAGTTTTATTGTTCATTTTTTATATAAAAATGACCAAAATCAGGCTTTACAAAATACGCAGACGCACTGTTCTATCAAGAAATCATCACAGTAAAAACAATCGCGACCTTCGATTTCTGCATTCAGCAGAAATCCGAAGCAATGTGCGCTCTACTACATCGCGCGCGGTGTCCCGTTTTGCCCCTACCCATTCTGCCCCCCAAAGTTCTTTTTCCAATATGACTCCCGAAAATCGCAATAATACTCCCAATCAAAAACGCCTCGACGTAAAAGAAGGGATATTAGGTACAAAAAGGAATGGTGCTGACGCAATTTTCATTAAACAAACATTTGTATTACTTACGTGTAGTTGAAAATCAGTCCAAATTATAACTGGGCACGAAAACGATCCATGCGTCTCATAACTTCGGAAATAACAACAAAATTATAACAAATTGACATGGGAAATCTCGGGAACGACTCAAAACGAAGTTCCTACAATTTCCAGTAGATAGCGTCACACCACAGAGGAGATATAATCATTGTCCCGCTTTACCCCTGTCGTCATTTTGCCCCATATTCCCCTACTCTATTGTTGTTTAGACCTTTCAGAGGTTTTCCTACTACAGCAGCCGCCTCGTTAAGACATTTTGCAATGCATGCCTTTCTCGCAACACGAATTGATTTCGTCCGGTCATCTACTTCAGCAATAATCTTCCTACAGCACTTGTTTGCAAGCTGTAAACAACAAAATAATAATATCTGCTTCCTCATACAGGAAGCTTTGTAATGGTTACATTTTCCAAAATTTTTAAATTCATTTAATTGAACCTTCCTCAATTTAAAAATGTCTAATACAATGTTCTAAGCAATTGTCCGGATGTGTGTGTGTGAGGATGTGTGCGTGTGTGTGTGGATGTCTCACCTTTTTTTGAACACGATAACTTGAAAACGGTTGCAGATAAATTAATGAAATTTGGAGGGGAAACCGACTGAAGGATTTCTAAAAATATTTGTTGCATTTTTTTAGCACTTAATAATATTTTAAAAATTGGTTTTTTATAGTAAAACTTTTTTCATTCACATAATTCAAAGTTGATGCAAGAATATAAAAGATTCATTGGTTCGAGACGAATCGATTGACCTATAATATTAATATATTTTATTAAAGCGTAGGGAAGTTATGGTAATTTATATATTTTGAAAATCGGTGTTTTATAGTAAAACTTTTTTCATTAACATAATTCAAAGTTGATGCAAAAACAGAAATGATGTGTTGATACGAGACGAATCGATTGACCTACAATATAAATGCATTTTATCAAGAAGTAGGGAAGTTATGTTAATTTATATATTTTTTAAATCCTTTTTTTATAGTAAAAATTTTCTCTTTCTCATAATTTAAAGTTGATCCGAGAATAGAAAAGTTGTGTTGATTCAAGACGAATCGATTGACCCATAGCATTGATACATTTTATTTAAGAGTAAGAAAGCTATGGTAATGCATAATCTTTGAAAACACGATTTTTTATAGTCAAACTTTTTTCACTAACATAATTCAAAATTGATGCAAGAACGGAAAAGATTCCTTGATTCGAGGCAAACCGATTGATAATATTTCAATCATCTGTTTCAAACAGAAAAACTTTTTTCATCGATATAATTCAAAGTTGACGCATGAATAGAAAAGACTTTTTGATCATAAATTTTGTAAAGAAATTACAAAGCTGGAAAAGGGATAGGGTGCGACAGAACTTTTCCCTTCCCTTATCCAGCTCGAAAAATTATCATTTCGAATACAAAATTTGATTTGTCTGATTTGTCTTTGTATTTACAAATTTGTTGTATTAATTTGTAATTTTGTATTTTTCGTAAATTTATATTTTTAAATTGAGCAAAATGAAAACTTTGGTTTGTCTATTATTGAAAAAAAACTAATGTTTCCTCCATGAGGAAGCAAATACATTTGCTAACGGGAAGCAAAGTTCTCGTGAAATGAGCACCATATAATTATAAATACAAACAAAGTGGAAACACTCGAGATCGAATTCACAGCTTGTTTATATTTATTATTTATTTTCAAATTTCCGGCATAAATTAACTCAATTACTAATCTCTTAAATATTGATTGTATATGCTCGTCTATGCCAAAAAGTTGAGAATTTTTTACTCACGCATTAAAATGTAAAAAGTCTTTTGCTAAATTGAATAAAATACGGACGCAAATATTCAAGAATTTAAGACCTTTTTCATGATATTATAGACTTTTGTTACTCAATAAGATTAAATTTTATTGCTCCAAATAAGATTGGAATATTCTCAAAAGGCTTTGTCAAGGACTGACACTTTTTTCCTGACACTTAATTTGCAACTTGTTACGAACATGTTCACGAAGAAAAAATTTTGAATGTTTCAAAGAATTTTTTTTTTTAATTATGAAAACGCATTCCATGTGAAGGCATCATGACACCAACAAAATCTGCTTAAAAACACTTTCTTGGCGTGAGCAATGTGAATAGGTGCACTATTGGGATAGTTCGAACATTTATTTATCATGGTTATCTAAAAACCGAAGTTTCCTCAATTAATAGAAAATTTTTTTTAATTTAAGAAAATGGAATATCTATGTTGTAAAGTATAAGGATGTCTCAACTGAAAATACAATTTTATATTCAAGATAAATTATAGACAAATCTAAGAGAAAGTGCACTTTGAACTTATAAAATCAAAATTCATCTCATCGACTTTCTTCTTCAGGTTACACAAACATGTACTGTGCATTTTTCTGTTTTTGAAACTTTTGCATAAAAAAACAAATTGATTTTTTTACCACTCTGAAAGTAGTGTAACTAATTATTTCCAAAATAGAAAAAAAAATTGGGAAATAAATATCTCTATTGTTTATAACAATGACAATTATTGTTGAAAGACAATCTATTGTGAAATTTTAAAGAAAGAGAATTTTGAAGACATTTTTTTAACATATGTGCAGGAACTGATTCTGTACGACATTCAAATAACACCCTTTTAGAAGTTCAGATGGCTTTGAACCCACCTATGTTAAAGTTATTTTATTGGACCATTTAAAAAGTGTTTAGCTTCATAGTCCAAGATTTTTCTAGAAAAATCATCCTCATAAATGAAGCTCAATAAAAAAAACATATTTCCCCCATAATTGCCATCCAATAGGACAAAAATTTGCCAAAGTTTGAGTCCGATCGTAGAAATACGTAAATAATGCCCCACATATACTCCTGTCTGAATTTGGCCATCTAACCAATATCTTTTAATTATATGCAATACTGATCATTATCTTTTAATCTCTAAAATAAACTTAGGCCGGGGATGGAAAAGAAAGAGAACAGAAAAAACGAAACAAACTCGAATAAAGATTGAAAATTTACAGAAACCGGAAGTGCGAATAGAGTTACAAAATAAGTTAAGAGAACGCATAGATAGGGCAACTTGGGAAGCGCTTACGAGCAATAAAGATATAGAGGGCGCGTGGGCTTTATTACGGGATATCATTGTTAAAACTGCAATTGAAGTGTGTGGTACGGCAGTGGTAGGAAGAAAGTCTGGTGATGCATGGTGGAATGATGAAATTCAAGCAGCCCAGCGAGAAAAGAAAAAAGCGCACAAGAGAACATTAAACATGACAGGTCTTAGCGATGAGGAGAGAAATAGACTCAAAAATGATTACAAAGACAAAAAGAGGAAAATGAAACGACTAGTCAAGGAGAGTAAAGAAAAAATCAGAACAGAAGAAGAGAACAAAATACAAAACGGCTTTGGAGGAATAATGAAACTACTATATAAACAGTTGAAGGAAAGTAAAAGTACAGAGTTTGCTAGCATGAGAAACAGCAAAGGTGAAATGCTATATGATATAGACGGGATAGTAGACGCTTTAAAAGACTCTTTTAAAGAACTATTAGGAGGTGAAGATATAGGACAACAAAACTACGACATAGAACATAATGCATTAGAAAACCCAATTGAAAAAGTCTGTGTCACTGAGGTCCGAGACATAATTCAGAACTTGAAAAACGGTAAGGCTGCTGGCATAGACAGTATTAGTGCTGAAATGCTCAAATACGGTGGCGAGTACATACCTCACAGGTTGTGCGAATTAATAAATTTATGTATCGAGACGGGGAAAGTCCCAGACGATTGGAAAAAAGCGATTATCGTACCAATATACAAAAGAAAGGGAGATAAAAACAACTGCAGTAATTACAGAGGTATCAGCCTACTAAGTACCGTAAGTAAAATATACTTAAAAATACTTATTCGTAGGGTAATGGAAATCACAGAAGAAAAAATATGGGAAGTCCAAAGTGGATTTATGCCAGGAAGATCATGTACAGATCAGATATTTAGCCTAAGACAGATCACAGAAAAAAGCTTGAGAGTAGGAAAGAAAGTTTTCTGTGCATTTATTGACCTAGAAAAAGCATTTGACACGGTAAATAGAAGTAAACTTTGGGAAGTTCTTAAAGAATACGGAGTAAATGGAGGGCTCCTGCAAGCAATAAAAACAATATATACAGGTAGTAAAGCGAGCGTAAGGGTAAACGGGAAACTGAGTGACTGGTTCGATATTACGCAAGGCGTGAAACAAGGATGCGTTATGTCCTCGTGGCTATTTATCATATTCATGGATAAGTGTCTAAGAACTGCACTCTTCGACGAAGAAGGTGTAGATCTCCAAACAGTTAAGGTAC
>CAKNYM010051769.1:213046-248455 GCA_932195095.1 Andricus curvator | reverse complement strand
AACACAAGAGCTTGCATGAAAAAATGCATGGACGTGAAGGAAGCTAGAGTAGTATGCCAGGACAGAAAAGTGTGGCGACAAATAGTTTGTAAACAGAGTGACAGTAGAATGAATGACGCCTGAAACAAAGATCTTGGATACTAATGGGCCCAAGTGGAGAACCATACATAACAATTTTGTGAGGCTCTTCACTTGGGGTGATCGCTAGAGAGATTGATCAGCAACCTGGGTCGGAGCAGTGTTGCGGAGTAAACGTGTCATTTAAATAAATAACACGAGAATTCCAGATCAATCTAAAATATATATACCTAACACTTATATACCTATCCACCTCATACCTATATTCCTACCTACCTTATACCTATATACCCATATGCACACTACTTTTCTCCAACCGAGCAAGTCACGCCTACCCCGAAAGGGAAATGGCTTAATGGTATAATAATAATATAATAATGATAATATTATGAAGAATTATTCACTTTTAATTATTAACCAGGAAACAATTCGTCTCAATTAAATAATTTCAATGAAGCCAAAATATTTTTGATAAATAAATAATGGTTACATTTGCTTTGGGATCTGACATTGCATCTGATAACTGACAAATCTTGTATTTTTGTAGCTTCGTGGAAATTTTCATTCCACAAATAAACATTTCCTATGATTTTTTTAGATTTGTCGATGAGTTGAACACGCAAGATTTCACAAAATTATGATTATTACGTCGTAGAATTGTCAATACAGTTGCACCAGAACCAGTGTATTAATGACGATCTTCTCCTTTAGTTTTCTGTCATGATTAATTGTTGATTTTACGAAAATTCTGGAGAAGCTATGTTTTTTTTTTTGGTCAAGAAATGTAACGAAATCAAGATAATGACCAAATATTTCTCAAGCCCTTCCAAATCTTAGGAGCTCACCCTAAATGGTTAAAAAATTGTAGTGTAGGTAATTTTAACCATTTCTTTGAAACATTTATTCATATTGAAAATATTTTCTGAAAATCTTGGTGACACGAAATTACTACTGAACTAAAAGGAAAAGTGGAAATAGAAATGAATGTGAACAATTTATATAATTGCCCTTTTGCATCACATATTTCATACACTCTATATTCGGAACTCTTGTTAAATACAATTTTTCAGGACAGTCGAAATATTCGTACTAATCGAATTAGTAGTTTTTTGCTAATGTTTAATGACTGACCTCTCTCTAACTGAATAAGTGAAATTTTACTAGTACTTAGTCAATTTTACTAATTCAGATTTAGTTAATTATCAATTATTGTATTAATCAATTATCATTCAATGTGATAATTGTTAATTTATAAAAATTGGTGAGTGACTTACTACGAAGGCGCAGAAAGCCAATAGGCTCGAGATTGCGTACTTCATAATCAAAAGAAACGTTTAGTATGAACTTCCTAGTGAAGATGAATCAGATGTATTTCATCCCACTGAGTAAAGTTGGCCTTTAATACTAAATACTTATCAGGTAGAATATTTATTTAGTTGACGCAAGCGATTTCTTTCAGTAAACAATACAAATTATAAAAAATATCAATGCTAAAGAGAAGAAAAGAAATTATTAATATTCTCAAATACTGAGCTACAATTCTAACTGAAATTTAAATTATTTTTTGTTGATATAATTAGATTGCGAATTGGACAAATCCTGTCAGCACAATGCGTTTTTGATTTTTCGAGAATTTGTTTGCAAAAAACCTATTTTCAGAAAAATGTTGGCTGTGTAGTTCTGTACTGCCACCCTTCAAATTTGAAAATTAAGATATCTTTTACAATCACTTTCATTTCAAAAACAATGTGATTTTTTTATAACTTTTCACTAAGAGGAAATTTTTGCATCGTACAGTACGATTTTAATATAGCCAAAATGTTTTAGATAAACAAATTAATGCTTAGATTTTCAAATTATAAAATGGAGCTCCCTGCTTTGGGATCTGACGCATCTGATATAAAGAGTAAGATGTGCGCTTAATTTTATGAATTTAAAATAAAATAATAAATATACATAATAAGTCGAATTAGTAAGTTTTTCAACAGGATTTTTTTAGTGATCTTTTGATAGATTCCTGAAGGATTGATTAAAATCAATGAATATTTGGCTGTGACATCGAACAAAGATAGGAAAAGGGGCGTTCATTCAAGAAAATATAGTCGCTGTTTTCAATTTGTCGGCGTTTAACTTCCGCAAATCTTGATACTTTCTTATTGTTTTTATTACATTTTCAAAAAATTGATAAAAATTAGAATATATCGGAAAACGGTGAAAGACAATACCACTTTCAAAGAACTTTTCCATGGAAAGAATTTTACTCCTAAGAAACACTACAGGTTAAATTTTCGGACAGCTAGAGATTGGATGGTCAAGTTAATCAATTAAATTTTGAAACTGTTTATTGATTTTGATGGAAATCACAGTCGTACCTTATTGTTCATTACTCCTCTTTCGAGTTCCTTTCATTACAGAAGCCTGCATCTCATGAATGGTTTTGCAGCACATGCTTTGATAGTAGCAAGCTTTAATTTTCCCTTGTTTCATACTGCAGCAATAATATCAAGACAGCCCTTTTTCGAGAGCAGTACTAAAAAAAAAAGAATAATTTTTTATATTCAATTCAAAATTTTCTGTATAAATTATCAAGGGTGCGCTAATTTCCCCACATGTGCCACTTAACCCCAGTTTACTGTGGACACAAATATTTAAAAATTAAATAATCTTTATGATATTATAGTACTTTCTTGCTCATTTAGATTCAGTTTTATAGATCCAAATTTAACAAACATGGAATTTTCAGTGTTTAGCGATTTGTGTTTACATTTTCTTAGGATTGCGATATTCTCAAATGATTATAAATAATATTGTTCTATACCATGATATCCTCCGTTTTGGCGGCTTTATCATGACATTGGATGCATTGGTGCATTTCAGGTTGAAGTGACCAATTGCTATAATCATTCCAAGAAATCAACAGGTCTTCACATTTTACTCCTGTTTTTGCGCAGCGTCAGTTGCAGCCTGGCGAGAAAGAAGAACAAAACAATTACAGAAATCGTTCACTTTCTTTGATTAAAAAAATATTTAGGGTGCATAAATTATTGTCGCCAATTGACCATCGTAGCTTTGTATAATCTAATCCGGACAACTGTAAAGATAAAATTGGACTGAAATGTTATTTTAATTTTACTGTTTAATTTGTGATACACTTTGTGAATATGTAGTTTTTTTCGATTATAGAAAAATCTAAGAGATAAACTCCGTGCTGAATTCAAAAAATCAAAATTCGTACCATCAAATTTTTTCTTTAACTCACGGTTAATATCAATAATAATATCAATGCGTAATACTAGTAAGGCTGTCACTTTTAAAATTGTGCGGTGCGACTTTTATAGAATCCTTACATAGGAGTTGATTTTTTTCTATTTAGAGTGAAAATTAATCAATTCAGTGTAACAAAACATGCTTAGATACATACTGAGTCTTTTTAACTTCGATTGGAAAATATATTTTACTCCAGATAGTGGGAGTTATTTAATCGGATTTACTTTAAATCCGTTTTTAAGTGTATTATGAGCACCTTAATTTCCGTATTACTATAAACAAGTGCTAAATGTAAGAAGTGTCGTTTAGGTGAATTTTTTTATTTTGTGAATTCGACGTAGTGATACTTAACATTAAATATATAAATTAATTATTCAATGTGATATTTGATCATTTATAAAAATTGGTGGGTGACTCAGTTTGAAGATACAGAAGCTAATAAGAAAAAGATCGCTCACTTCATGATCAAATAATACGTTTAATATCAGCTTTCTAACGAAGGCTTTTTGTGCTATATACTTATCATACGTTGAATGTTCATTTAGTTGACGCAAGAGCAATTTATAAGAGAATAATTGGGAAAGAATTATTAAATCATCATGATTTAAAGATTTGGCAAAGGTATCACTTGGGTCAACAACGATCTTTTTTTCTGTTTCAGTTTTAATATTTACTGTATGGCAAATTTTTTGAAAAATAATAATGTATTAGTGAAAAAATTCTACAGAATGAAATGTTAAGCTAAGTTTTTTTTATTTTGTGATAGTTATACACAAATATAGGCTTTATCAAATTTGCAAAAATGGTCGGTTCTTATCATATTTTAGGAATCGAAATAACTCTGATATAAAAATATAATATCAAATCTATTGAAATTATTGAATTTATCTTGAAAAATTGTTCTTCATACCTTTTTTAAGATTCGGAAACTGAAATAGAAGGTAGTTCTACTGATTGAATTTGTTCGTAATGTTTATTTTATGTCAGTACAATGATACTTAGATACGTCTTTTTAATTCCATTGTATTTATGGGTAGAAACCTTACTCTCTAAATCTATAATGTAATGAAATTTCACTAATTACAATTAAGATTTCATTATTTGAATTCGAGAGAAGTCGACCACTAGCGATTATAGTAGAAACTACAAATTTGATTAGTCCAAGTATTTAGTTGTGTAAATCTGAAAGTATCAACATGCTCAAACAATGTATACCAAGATCTTCAATTTGAGCCATCCCCGAAAAAAATCGGACTATAAAAAGAAAATCTTTCAACACAGAGGTCTAAATAACAAAAGGTTTCTTATTTTTCTTATTTTTCGTTTGTTTAAACCACTGATATCAAAAAAAAAATAAAACCATAACATAGGGAATTTTAATTTTTGTCTTAATCTTGCCTACTAAAAGGACATCAAGTTGAGCCATTCTCGTAGAAAATTGGACTAAAAGAAAAGCTTCCAGCAAAGTGGTCTTCTAACCCTTCAATTTCCCTACCCCTTACCCTTTCCCTAAACGATAGTTTACCTAAAATTTGGAATTTAAATAGAAAAGCAGCTTTTTCCAAAGTCCCCAGTATTTTTCTTCGCTCGTGAGTGTTCACTTCACGGAGTGAATACTAAACTTCAAGGTCGTACCTTGAATAGTTTTTTTTTGGCAAATTCAGAAACTGGCACGAGGTTATGAAGGTTAAAAAAGGACCTATTAAATATATAAATTAATTATTCAATGTGATAATATTTAAAACTTGTTGGATGATTTACTTCGAAGGCACAAACAGCCAATCTCTATATCTAGATTATTAAAATTTAACTAATTAGCGGTAAAATTTAACTAATTCTATTAGAGCGAAGTTAGCCACTTGAAATGAGTAGAAAACTACTGATTAAATTAGTCAAAATATTTACTAATTCGATAGTGGAAAATTACTAATTGGTTAGTAAAAATATATCATCTAACATGTTCTAGAATTTTTCTAGAATCTTAAAAAATCTTCAAGAATATTTCCAGGGTGATCACAGCTCAGAGGAAGCCTGGATATCAGGAAAAAGTCAGGGATTTTGAACAAAAATTTCAAAAGTCGGGAAATTTCTGTAAGAAGTAACTGTCAAACATAATCAGGTTTGCCACTCAATCACTATTAGTAACTTTTATTCTCAAATCACTGTTTAGTCACTTTTCTTCCCAAATCACTTTTTTCCCAATCTTTAAGAACAAAGTCACTATAGTCACTTTCAAAAATGAAAATATTACTTTAGTCAATTTTTTTTCAATAAATCAACCCATGGGTTAACCACAATTGAATTGAAGCAGGGAAATCTAAACGTTAGTAAGTCCACTTTTTAAAGAAATTAAGTTTTCTTCGAAAATTATACTTTCTCGCCTTTTTACACGTATTTCAGTAAAAAAATTGAGATTTTGAATCTTCTGGCCCAAAAATGTAGTATTTAAATGTATTCAAAAATCTCTAACTTTAAAATAACCTCGCAAAGAACTAAACTAAACTAATGAATTATACTAACATATTTAATTTTTTTAACAACTCGACGGTCATTTAAGCCTTTCGACCAGTAAAAAATGTACCTAATCGGTTGTGAATTCTTCCTCTAGAAAGGCTTTTTGTTTCTCCAAGAAATTTTTTAAATATTTCAATAATTTGAAGGTATTTATAAGGATTTAAAAGATTCTAGGGAATTTTAAAAAATTTCAAGGATTTTTCAACAGCTTTAAAAAGTTTTACAGGATTTAAGAAGATTTGGAAGGATTTGAAATATTTCAATGTATTTAAAAAGATTCCAAAGAATTTTTATAAGAGTTAAATAATAATTTGAAGGGATTCCAAAGGTTTTAAAAGAATTGCGGGTATTTAAAAAAATTTCAAGGATTTTTTAAGAACTTTAAAAAGTTTCAAGGGATTTAAAAAGATTTCAAAGAATTTAAAATATTATAGGGTATTTTAAAATATTCCGAAGAATTTTGTAATATATTTCAATAATTTAAAGATATTCCAAACGTTTTAAAAGAGTTTATGGTATTATACAAAATTTCAAAGATTTTCCAAGAACTTTAAAAACTTGCAAGGGTTTAAAAAGATTTCAAGAATTTGAAATATTTTAGGGTATTACAAAAGATAACAAAGGATTATTAATAGAATTGAATAATTTGAAGGGATTTTAAAGGTTTACAAGGATTTTAGGTTATTTAAAAGAATTTCACTGACTTTTCAAGAGATTTCAAAAGTTACAAGGTGTTTAAAACTATTTCCAAGGATTTGAAATATTTTATGGTATTTTCAAAGATTCCAAGAAATTTTTAATAGATTTTTATCATTTGATGTTTTTCGAAGATTCTATGGTATTTTTAAAAATTCCAAGGAATTTCGAAAGCTTTCAAAGGCTTCAAAGAATTTAAAACAATTTCAAAGGATTTAAATATTTTAGGTTATTTTAAAAGATTTTAAGACATTTTCAATAGATTTCAATAATTTGAAGGTATTCAAAAGGGTTGTAAAATATAAAAAGTACCCAGGATTTCAAAAAATTTCAAGTGATTTCCAAGGATTTGAATTTGAAGGGATTTAAAGAAATTTTTATGGTATTTTGAAGAATTTCGTAGAATTTTGGTAAATATGGAACAATATTATAGGACCTACAAGTTACAAGATTTCTGAAGCTTTCAATGATTTTAGGGCATTTAAAAGCTTTCAAGATATTTGAATAAATTATCAAAGAATTTATTAACAAGAATTGAGGGTCTTCGTAGTGTTTAAAAGTTTAAAAAAATGTATTTTTTAGGTTTTAAAATATCTTTCTGTGTTTTCAATACATTTCAATAATTTAAAGTGATTTCAATTTTTTTTTAATTTTAGGGTATTTTTAAAAAAAACCCGAAGAATTTTCCAGAACCTTAAAGGATTCAAAAGAATTTTCAATTGATTTTAGTAATTCAAGTAATGGTATTTCAAAGGATTGAAAATATTTCAGAGTATTTTAAAAGATTCCAAGGAACTTTCAAGAGCTTCAAAAGGTTTGAAAGGATTTCAAAAGAATTCAAAGGATTTGAAAAGAATTCAAATTATTTGAAATATTTTAGGGAAATTAAAAAGATTTCACGGCATTTTATCAGATTACCGAGGTTTTCATTGATTTCAAGGGATTTTCAAGCTCTCAAGGTATTTCAGTAAATTTTTTAATCTTTTGAGAAATATCATCAGATTTCATAGAATTGAAAGATTTAAAGAGATTTTCGAAGATCATTAGCAATTCATGTAAATGAATTTGGAATTCACCCTGAATTATTATTAACTCATCCTGAATTCTTTTAAATTCTTTGGAATTCTCTTGCATTTTTTAATTCATTTAAATTCTCTTAAATTCAGTCAATTCTACTCAATTCAATGGATTTTTTTGAATTTTTGAAACTTTATATTTTATTGACCCTGAAGTCATTTAAACGTACCTTGAATTCTTAAGCATTTCTTCAAATTTTTTTTAATTCCCTTGCATCTTTTTAACTCTTTTCAAACTTAGTGAATTTAATGGATTTTTTTCATACTTTTGAATAGTTTTTAATTGATTTGATTTTTTTTATTCACCTTAAACTTGTATGAAATTCATCGAATTCTTCTCATTGCCCTTAAATTCCTCTAAATTCACTCCAATTATGCTGAAATCAGTGGGGTTTTATTTTTAAAAAATTTTTAATTGTTTCCAATTCATTCAAATTCTTGTGAATTTCACTTAAATTATTTTGAAGTTTTATGAATTTATCCTAAAGTTGATCCATCTGGACTTCTTATAAATGTCATCGAATACATTTGAAGTCTTTAAAATTCAAAAGAACATTAGTCACATTATTAATGCATATTATTCACTTTTTGGATTAAAAATTAGTCACTATTGGTCACTTTTTCAGTGTAAGTAGTTCACTTTTTCACTTTTTTTAAGTACATTAGACTGTGGCAGCCCTGAGATAATAAATAAAAATTATAATTTTAAATTTATAATATTATTTAAATAATAATAGTCATAGGGAAAATTAGAAATTAGTCATGGAAAATTCAGGGAATTTTAAAAATGAAGTCTTGCGGCTACCCTATATTCCAGATTTTTTTAGAATCTTAAAGAATATTACGGTATGCATCGCATTCCTTTCTGGAATATTCTATAATAGTCTACAAATTTGTAGAATGTTACCGAATGTTCTTAAATCTTCTTCAATAATTTGAAAACTTACCAAATCATCAAGATTAAAATTTAAAAAAATAATATTTAAAAATAAATAAAATCATCAATAGTTATACCTCATAGAAAAGAATATATATTAATAGATTTAAAAAAAAATTTATTATAATTTTATTATTATTTGTCATTTCTATAATTTTCATAATTATCAGACCTAATGTTATCAGAATTATTTTAGGTTGACATGAAGCAGCGTCCATTAATTACGTAAGGATTTTTAAAGATGGGGTCCTGCGAGTTCTTTTGAAAATTTGGTAAATCACTTAAAATATTCTAAATAATGCAAATATTTCTTGGAACTCAACCAATTCCATGGATATCGTAGATAGTCTCTTGAAATTCCTTCAAAACAATTCAGCTCTCAGGAAATCCCTTGAAATTCTTTGAGATGTCGTAAAATATTTTGAAATCCTTGACATCACTCGAAATCTTCAAAATCCCATTAAAATCCCTGATAATATCTTAAAATGGGTTGAAATCCTCGAAATTTACTCAAATATTTCAAAATATAACGAGATCCCTTGAAATCTTTGAAATCCTTTTTAAAATTGAAATCTTACGAAATTCTCAAAATCCGTAGATATACTTTGAAATATTTGAAAAATCTCTTTAAATTCTTTTAAATCCCGTGGAATCATCAAAATCCCTTTAAGTCTCTTAAAACCGCTTAAAATTCCTTGAAATTCTTTAAAATTTTTGAAAATCTTCGAAAATCCTTTCAAATCCCTTTAAATCTTCGAAATTCTATTAGATTCACCTCATATCCTTTAAAATTCTTACACATACTTCAGTATCTCTTGAAATTCTTCAAAATCCCGTAAATTCTTTTGAAAATTTTGTAAATCTCTTAACATTTTTTTTTATCATGTGAATATTTCTGGAAATCCTGTGAATTCCATGTACATATTCTCTTGGAATGCTTGAAAAACTGTGGAAATCCCATAAATTTTTTGAGATTCAGTGAAATGTTTTTAAATCCTTGAAATCGCTTGAAAACTTGAAAATCCCATAAAAATCCTTTAAAATATCTTAAAATGGGTTCATATCCCTAAAATTCCATGAAATATTTCAAAATATTACAAGATCACTTGAAATCTTTGAAATCCCTTTAAAATTCATTAAAATATTACAAAATCCTCTAAAATCCGTGGATATACTTTGGAATGTTTTAAAATCTCTTAAAATTCTGTTAAGTCCCCTGAAATCATCAAAACCCCTTTAAATCTATCAAAATTCTTTA
This sequence comes from Andricus curvator, assembly GCA_932195095.1. Classification (NCBI taxonomy): domain Eukaryota; kingdom Metazoa; phylum Arthropoda; class Insecta; order Hymenoptera; family Cynipidae; genus Andricus; species Andricus curvator. The sequence continues at coordinate 238,629 of CAKNYM010051769.1, read as the reverse complement.
AAATTCTTCAAAATGCTTGAGAGTCTTAAAAAATTTCTGAAAATCCTACAAATTCCATTGATATTGTACACAATCTCTTGTAATCGCTTGAAATGTTCAAAATCCCATAAAAACCTCTCAAAATCTCTTCAAATTTGGTAGAACCCTTTGAATTCCGTGAAATTTTTCGAAATATTACAAGATTCCTTGAAATCTTTGGAATACCTTCAAAATTCATTGCTATCTTTGAAATCCGTGGGAATCTTTCCGAATCTGCTGAAATTCCTTAAATTATATTAAAATCTTTTCAAAGCCAGAAATTATTATTATTATACCATTAACCAAATTTCTTCCGTGGTAAGTGCTTAATTTCTCGAAATCCCTTACAATTCTTCATATTATTCTGAAATCCTTTAAAATTCCGTTACATCTTTTAAAATCTGACAAGATTTTCTAAAATCCAAGAATATACTTTGGAATGTTTTGAAATCTCTTAAAATCCGTTGAAATCTTGCGAAATTATTGAAACAGCGTTAAATATTTCAAAATTCGTTAAAATCCTCTAGAATCTTTGCAAATCTTTTGAAATCTTATAAAAATCCCAGTAAATCACTTTAAATCTTAGAAATCTGATTAAAATTTCCCAAAATCATTCAAAATTCGCATCTCTTTCAATTCCGTGACTTCTTTTGAGATATTTCAAAATCTCTCGAAATCCTTTCAAATGAGTCATGTGTACCTACTGATCATTTTCAGTCAAAGTAGAAATTTTTTGAGATATAATCAGACGTGATTAAAATGTGATAGAGATCAAGAGTCTGTAATCTACTGAAATCGCGTTTACAGATAAAATACACTGGAACTTGGATTTAAGCAGTCCCGATTTAGTGCATTCCTAGAATTGATGCCGCGGCGGTTTCAGGATGCGGGGAGCGCGGGAGGCGCTGATCAGTCAAGCGTGACAAACAGCAACAGGATCGCACTCTGCGCGCGTTAGTTGCATCAGATTGCGTCATGCATTCAAATTCAACAGAAGTCGTTCAGCGGCGCTGCCTTTTTACGTTCGGACGGTTTGTATTTAGGATCAAAGCTAAATGATATATTCTTCAGATATATTGAGTAAAAAATATAGAATCATACATAAGAATAGGGATGGGGTGATCACAAAAATCTTATGAATCCTTACAATAGGAGGATAGGGTCTAAAATTTCAGGATTCATCCTCACTTAATTAATGAACATTCCCTGAAATGTTTAAGAAATATTCTAGAACCTTTCAGAAATTTGAAACCAGTTTTTTTATCGTCTAAAATAAAGTATCACTGTACAGAATCTTTTAATTGAACATTCATGAAGGTTCTGTGGATCTCTAAAATTCTCTTGGAGAATTCCGGAAAGACTGAAAGTTTCCAAAATATTCAGTAGCACCTTGAATCCTAAAAAACCTTCTGATAGCTTTCTACATCTTCCCAGGATCTTATTGATCATATTTTGAATCCTCCCAAGATACAATCTGTATCTTTTAATTAATTGTAGATCTCCCAGAAAGAATCTTCCTTCAAATAGACAGTTGGTTTCATGAGGAATGAGGATCCTCGTCAACCTATAATTCATTATCTCCTTCCCTAACAACAGCCTTCTCTTTAAACCAACAAAAGTCTCCCCCGAGGGAACCAATCTCCCGAATGGTAATTCGACAACTTTGGAAACGTTTTGTATAAAATGTAAAGGCAATATTTTAAGGAGAATTGAAAGGTTGATAATTGGCAGTTTTAAGAATGGTGTTTAAGAGTTTGCCATGTGTGGAACACCCAGTATACTATAAGACCCGAGTACCATACTAAGAAAGGAAAGTGGGTGGGACGAGCGTCCTCGTCGTCGTGAGGCCTAGGCCGCTATCAGCGAATCAGCGTCTGTCTTAATTATCACCCTTAGTTCCTTCGGTGTAAGCCTCTACCCAGAGGATGGTGTACCTACACTCTAGAGTCTACACATACAGGATCTTCTCGCTGTAATATATCACCGTATGAGCGCCTGATAGGACGCGGCCCTCCACTTACCCAGTACAGGAATTCGCAAAAAAGCCAGAGCGTCGTCCCGGGTCCCGTGAGAGAGACCCGGTTATCCCTCGAGTGTTTTTCGAGCACGTGCAGCCACATTATTGGCGGTGGAAGAGGAGAATTAACTTCACCAATGGATCAGTGCCATTGGTAGTGAAGAGCAGAGCAATTGCAATATTTCACCCACGTCTCACTTCAAACAGTGGCTTGTGCTCCCGGCTATGGGATACACGTAGTGATAGGACGAAGGTGATTCCAGTCGGACACACAAAAACAAAATATTCATCTCACCGATTTTTTAACCTAGCCTCGCACGTTGAATAATTGATGTTAAATTCTAGATACCAAAAGATCAGATTCGCGGAAGCAAATCGCCGCCAAGTACTAAAAAAAAGTAGAAGATGATTCTTACTACCCTCAAGAGAAAAAGATGTTCCATGAAGGACGAAATGTGAAACAAGTCGCTACCGGAAATTATTATCTGTAACATAAATGACTTTTATTTCTTAAAAGTTAGTAGTATACCTAGGCTGGTTCTGATACACGGTTCTGTTTCGAGATACATGACAGTAAACCAGTGTCTGGTTATTTACCGACAGATGATAATGGTTCGTGTCTGTGCTAAGACGCAATCGGCGGGTAATGTAGATTTCTGCTAGTATTCCCATTCATATCGGTTAAGATGGGATCTACCTTACCGACTGGTAATATATTAGCACGGACATAAACCATTATTACCTGTCGGTAAATCACCAGTCACTGGTTCACTGTCGTTTAGCTCGGAACAGAACCATAGGCCAGAACCGGCCTAGGTATACTACTAATATGGAATATCTCTGCCAATTTATGAGATATCTTAACCAAACTTGGTGGGTATATAGAACTCATCAAAGTACAAACAGAATTTTAATTTATCAAAAGAATTACAACTTTTAGCGTGCACACTCACCGACAGCCAAAAACAATTGATCGATTTTAATAAAAATAGTAAATGTATGCCGCTTTTACAAAAAAAAATTAAACAGAAACATAACAGAGTTAGGTTTTTATTTATATAAAAACACTCACCAATTTTTTTTGAATATTCAGACAAAAACTTATGATGGACTAAATTATACGGATTTTTCCCAGATTTTAGGAAAAAATAATAGACAAAAATTATTTTCTAAGTTTGAATATTATTCGGAAATTGGAGAAATGCGCAGACCTCAAAATTAAAAAGAAAATTCTCAGGGGAAGTCGACTGTCAATTACAATATTATTACAATGTCGTCAGAAAAAATTATTACTGTATGTGAATTTTTTGTTATTATTAAAACAATTATTGAAATCCCAACAAAAGCATTACCGGTGAACAAAACTTTGGCAAGTATCTGCAGGAATTTTGATATTTTATTTATTTATGTGAAAGGTAGTCAAAGTTGTGAAAAAAAATAAAGCAAAGTACGAATAGTAGACAATTAATGATTAAAAGTGTTTTTTATGAAACAATCAGTTTAATAAATAATTTTGTTGTTGTATAGGAAAAATAAATTTATATTTTGGAGGAAAAATAGAAGATTTAACTATATTTGGCCGGCCAAAAATATAAATTTATTTTTCTTATATCAAAAACAACAAAATTATTTATTGAATTAATTCATTGAACTAATTCGTTTAATTGAAAAAAAAACTTTCATTTATGAATTCTCTACTATTCGTGCTTGGCTTTATTGATTGATTTTACAACTTTGATTACCTTTGATATGAATAAAATAAAATATTAAAATTCATGTAGGTACTTATATTCAAAAAAGTCACAAATTTGGTTGTACTATCTGAGATGTTAATCTGAAATTTTCAAAGTTGTGGTTTTTCTGGCTCTCTATTAGTTGAATATTAAATATGTTCACACTAAACATCTAGATATTATATGTGAATATCCATTTTTCTCTGCGCAAATGCTTATAACCTTTAAGATAAAGTCGGGCTTCAGGTATTCAATTTTTGCTATTTTTATGCTATTAAATTACTTGCATTAATTATTATAATATAATTGGCGTCCTAGCTAGATTACTTTCTGATATCATAGTCAGTTAGCGAAAATAATTTTTAATTTCTGAATATTTAGAAGAAAAAAAATTAAACACTTTCTGTAATCCTTGTGTTCTTCTTTCTCAATAGACTGCACCTTTATTCGCGAATAAAAAAGGAATAAGGCAAGAAGATGCATACATTTGTTGGAGAGTATATGTGGAAATTCGAGCTAATCATGAAATTGACGAATGCAAAAATGTCATAAAAATGTCGCTAAAATCAAGAACATTGAGGTACATAACAATATAATTTATAATATGTTTCAAATACAATTTGTGCTCTTTTCCCATCCAGTTTTATATATTCATTATATTAATGTAAAACATAAAGATTTTCGAAACAAGTTACACATTAAATGCCAACAGAAAAAGTTTCTGTCTTTTCCAAAGTCTTTTGAAAATATTATAATGCCGAAAAATTTTTGAAAATAAAAATCACTAAACATTAAAAGTTGATTTTTTTCAATTTATGGAAATAAATAAAAGGTAGCAGTCCATTAGGGCCTAACCCACATTTTCACAACTTTACAGAAAAGACCGAGAACTTCCTAAAAAGTCAAATTAAAACTGTTTTTAAAAAGAAAATACTTTTAAATAAATCAGTGCTGCATTGAACCCGGAAAAGCTTAATTGGAAAGTGTTATTAGCTTCCGAAAACATTGCGAAGAAAAGTTTTTTTCTCTCTCTCGAGGAGCAGATTTTTAATTTCAATTTTCAATTTTTAAAAAGTGATAAATTACTTCATAGCTATTGAGTTGCTGAATAGACAAAAAAACTTTTATTCAAAAACAGTATGAAGTTTCCGAAAAATGTAGGGGGAGTTATCTTTTGGCGGGGTACATTTTCTCAAATTTGGACGGTGTTGAAAAATCCAATTTTCAATTTAAAAAAAAATGAAAATTTTCTTTTCAGCTGTTGAGTTGATGAAGCCATACAATAAGAAATTAAAATAAAAAATATTATTAGGTTTCGAGGAAATGGAGGGTGAATTTTATACACCGATATCAGAGCATAAATTATTCAAAATTATATTTCGAAAACTACCTCCTTATCGGCTCTTTAGAGACAAATAGATAACAAAGGAAAATGTAATATTCTGAAAAAAAAGTTTAATATCAACAACCTGAAAAAATATGTATTTGATACTGACATAAAATAAACATTACGAAAAAATTGACGTTTGACAATAGAAAGTTGAATAACGATGCTTCCAGCTGGAAAGTTAGTCACGTGTTTGATGTTTTCAGTTGAACGAAGGCTTGTTTGTCATGGATCATCGTTCCGATTCTAAAAGTGTAAAAACACCTGCGTTGTTTGTTAATCATAAAATTCCGACCCATATGAATTCAAGGGAAGGAGGAAAACAATGACAGCGAATTCCATGGGTGAGTGGCTCGACACAATCGACGCTGCAAAAAAAAAACGCAAATAATCGCATTCTCGGGTCTGTATCTTGAGCAAATTGATTTATCTTTGTCGGCAAAAGTGAAGCTTAATTTTATAGGGGATTATATGAGAGTTGAGTTTGCGTAGTTTGATGTAATGTTGGGGTTTTGATTCATCTTTTAATTACAGATGCGACGCAGAAAGCATATCTCGGGAATGATTATTATGTTTTGTAGGCAAGCAAAGTATAATCACCAAGAATGTTAATTAGTGGCAATTAGCTAATGGAATAATACAGAGTTACCACTGAAATTTAAAAAAATTTGGATTTTCCCAGTTTTGCAAAGCTTCTTTACCGGTCATTAGAATTAAAAATTGAGCTTTTGATGTTCAATTACAAAAGAAAAACATTTATGTTTTATAATAAACTAGAATATAAAGCCAGAAAAATTAAATTATCCTCACATTAAATTATTTACAAGTTCATTTTCTTGCAAACTCAAAGTCATTAGAATTGAACAATTTGCATTTTTTAGATCTATAATTTAAAAAATTGCAATACTAATAACGATTCAAAACTGAAAAGAAAAAATGGGGCGACTGAAAAATCCCGAAAAATAAAATTCCCGATACTGTACAATTCCCAAATTGAAGAATTCTGAATAATAAAATTCCCGAAATTATAAAACTGCCGAAACATAAAAATCCCGAATTAGAAAATTCCCAAACAGTTTATAATATTGCCGAATTGAAAAATTCGCGAATAATTAAATATTCGACAGAAAATTGCTGAATTATAAAATATCTCAACTACAAAATTCCCAAATTTAAACAATTAAAAAATTGGTTTTTAAATATATATCATTTATTTAAACAACAATAATTGCATAAAAAATTAATTCAGAAACACGCCTCGAAATGCGCTCCGAACGAAAAAAGAAATTTCGCCCTAAATTGTCTCCGAACCTAATAACATGTTCCAAACACACTGAGCAGGATTCAATCCGAAGTTTCTTTTTAATTTGTTTAAAATTAATAATAATTTGATTTTTGAGCACATTTTTTTGTAATTTAAACAATATACAATGTACATTTTCAAACAAAATTTTACATTCAGAAATATATTTTTGTTCAACAATTGTTATTTTAAATTCAAACAATAATTTTCAAAAACTTTGGATAAAAAGACGTTCAAATCCTTGGTACACACGATACTTTATGTAACAAAGGTATGATTTACAAGTTTATCACGTCTTAAATTTGAGGTTAGTTTGACGCGGCCATAATTGTACACGGTCGATTGCGAATGCGCATGCGCGCAATACAGTAATGAGCCCATAATACACTTAGGAGCATTATGGACGCATTATTGTACTGCGCGCACGCGCATTCACTCTTGTCGTGTAAACGGCTACTTCAAGAACTAAAAAGGAGCTGATAAAAGACGTAAATTATGCCTGCGTTACATACAAAAAATTATTGGATAAAAATAGTTGATTATTTTATTTTTGATGAAAAAATAATGTTAAACAACAAAAATTTAATTATTGAAATTTGGGAACTTTCTATTCTTTTCATATTCGGTGATATTATAAACTGCCGGACATTTTCCATTTCGAGATTTTTATATTTCGGCAATTTTATAATTTCGGGAATTTTATTAATCGGGAATTTTCGAATTCGGAAACTTTGCAGTGCTGCGAATTTTATTTTTCGGAATTTTTCAGTCGTCCCAAAGAAATGTCACTTATTTAAAATTTTCTTTTCAACTCTTATTCGCGAAAATTGAACAATTTTCATTTTGTAGAAGCTCTCAAATAAAAAAAATTTTCAATAATAATAATGATTTGAAACTAAAAATGAAAAAATGTTAATTGTATCAAACTGGACATTTACAAACTCCGAAATTATTTACACTAAAAACAATAAAAATATAAACAATTATTGCTTATTATTGATTTATTTGTTTTTAATCGTCAAATGTAAAACGTTATAGAGAGAAAAAAAAGTTAAACATAAAAATTCATAACATGAATATTTGTTTATGAATTTCTTAATAACAATCGTAATTATTTTTTCAGATATATTATCACTTCAGCAATCAAACTTGAATTTATTTATAGTAATATTGACTGTAAAAATAAATTTTTCAACAAGGAGAAGCCAAAATAGGTATGTTGTTTGTAAATTTTGTTATTAACAAATAAAATATTTTATTTCTATAATCGAAAATCACTTTCAACGATGCTACAAAGGTGGAAAATGAAAAAAATCTTTGAGTAAAATAGCCAAATTGAATATTCGTGTTTAAAATTGTAAATAACAATAGTAATTGTTAATTATAAGGAGTCAATGGTGATCATTTCAAAATAAAATTTTTCGAATCCGTTCATGAGTGAATTTCAAATTAATTGAATCGTTTGAGCTGAGGAAATAAAACAAAGTGGATTGACATCCCAACTAAACAAAAAATTGTAATCAGTTAATATATTTATCTTCTGTTCTCTTCTTTGATTTGAAAATTCAAAATCTTGAAAATGCAAGCAAATTTTTCTGTTAGTTTAAGAATGATGGCCAAAGTATTTATATGTACTGTTTTGGCGAGTGAAGAATGATGAAAAATTGTAAATTTAAGATAAAGTTTTTTGAATAAGACACTTTTTCTGGACAAGTTGCATATTATGTACCTAAAATTCCTTCAGCTCAAACCAAATAAATAGGTCCTTATTTTTCTTTACTGAAATTTTTTTTTCTGTTGTTTCAAACGTTACAAAATCGCAAAAAAAGTTCATAATGCCAAAATCCCAAAATTTCTAAATCAAGAAAAAAATGTTTTTCCGAAAAAACAAAAATATGAAATGTTTCTTTGGTTCTAGCTAAAGAAATTTCAAGTTCGACATATTAACAATTTTTCAAAATGTGTGCATATGATTCAATCTGAAAAAACCATGTTTTTTGCACATTTCCCAAAAATTCTCAATTAGGCAAAAAACTTTTTTTTAATTTCTAACTAGCAAAAAATTTACATATACAAAATTCGACATAATTTTTGAATGAATAGAAAGTTTTTTTTGTGTACCAAGAATTTTTAATTTTCAAATAAAAGAGAACAGAAGGTATTACCCAAATGCAACTTTTTTTTATGCCATTTTTGAACAAGTTATGGGAGAAACGGTATTATGAAAATATAAATAATCTCAAGAAAAAACGCGTTCATTAGGAATTAGCAGTTTACATCAAAATAAGAGTTAAAAAAAATATGCGAAAAAAGCATGATTGTAAAATGATTAAACTACATTGTTTTTGATCAATTTTTATTTTTTCTACTGTGTGATTTTGAAAGAATTTTACATTCACATTAATAATTTCGAATTATGAAAGAAAACTCAATACATTTCAATTTTAAAATTAAATTTTTTTTTCAATATTCAATGAAAAAATGTTTATACAAGGAATTCAATAAAAATATTTTTCTATTAAACGTGAGTCCCTATACAAAACTTTTGAAGCATACATTTTTTAACTGTAATACTTTTTGACAATTTGTATTCTCACTACATTGTAAATGTTCAAATATTCGTCTCTAAAAAATTTTTTTTGAGAATATTTGATTAATTATTTACCTACAATGTTTTTGATGAATTTCTGTTTTGACTACAGTGTGATTTTGAGGGGAAAAAATTTTGCTTTCACGGATATAATGCCTAATGATAATAGGAAATTCATTACATTTGAACTTAGAATTTTTTTAAATAACAAAGTGAAAAAAATGTTTACCAATATATCTTGAATACGAAAAATTGGTTTAAGGGTATTTTTTCATAAAAAAGAATTCCTTTTAAAAAAATTTATCAAATCTATGTCAATAAAAAATATTACTTCAAGAGTTCTTTGACTACAGTGTTTTTTTGACAAAAGAATTAAACTTTTAATGGTACATTTGCGTAACTACAAGAAATAATTTAATTTCCACAGATTTAATAAAATTCTCTGATGAGGGCCACCATTGTGTGCCAAAACGTTTGAAACAATTTAATTGTTTTCAATTTAGTTGACCCTAAAAGCCAACAACGTACGTCAAAATTCGCTACGAGAAATGCATTTAAAAACAACTATCTGCAATAAAAATAAAACACGCATACATTATAATTTCATTTATATTTATTATGATCAATTAAATTATGAGAAAATGACCCATCCATAGACGCGACACTTGATCTACTGCATGATCAGAATTCAAAGATGCGACACAAATAATGAAATCCAGGTGGTCCCGTATATTTCCACAATCCTCTACCAATTGGTTATAATAATTTCTCACATGAAATAACTCCTGATGTGCAGTTAGTCATGTGGAATAAAAGAATTTAAAAAATAGCAGTAAGATGGAGTTGGAATAGCATAGCAGTTTGCGTTCTCCCTTTGTTGGAGGAGTACAAAAAGCAGACAAAAAGACTAGAAAAGACTCCTCAGTCCTCTGTTAGCTGAAACACCCTCAAACAAACCATAGTCGTATCCGTATAGGTGCATGCAGCATACGCATACTCATACATCAGAAGGGTCACTACCTGGCAGGGAAAGACACCATACCATGCATGTTGCACGCGCTCACGATGATACGCAATGGCACGTACGGACACACTGGCACACAGAACTTGGGACTGGGACCAAGAACCGCAACATCGGTATGGCGGTCTATGCCATACGGCATACGGTGTGCTTCTCTCGTCGTGAGTTTATCCAAGATTTATCGGCCTCCCGTGGTACCGAACCGTGCTGAAAACGCTGCAAAACACGCTGTGTATACACGGTGCCCGGATAACGAGGCGCTACCAAGCCGTTATAGATGCCCGGAGTCATTTATAGGAGAATTTATCTTTCCCCGCGTCGAACAAAAGGGGGGACCACTATCGTATCGTAGAAAACTCCATGTCCATGCTTTAAGCAGCCGCGGATCCAGAGAAGTGACCTCAGGTGGGAGGGGGGGGGGGCCCCGAAAATTGTATACAGATAGAGGGCTATGGCTAATTAAATTAAAAAAAAAAAACACACACACACAGGCACTCGACCTGGTAATGTAGGGTCTTACACTGTTCGAAGTTTCTGTACACTGAGAAAAATGGATTATACCCGGTAATAAAAAATGTGTTGCCGGATATAATCTTGGACTATTAACTATGGGACAGCAGTATAGCATTAAGCCGTGGGTGTGGGCTCACCACACCCACGATGTGCCAACAGCACGCAGTATTCTCGAATGGTCACCCATCCAAGTACTAACCGCGCCCAACGCTGCTTAACTTCAGTGATCTGACGAGAACTGGTTTTTTCAGCGTGGTATATTAGAACTACAATCTATAGATATTGAGAAATAGATGTTACAGGATAATATCTTGGATTATTAAACTCATAATCTGAGATAATAAAATCTATAATCCAATATTATAAAATATAATATCCATATTAGAATCCTGGTCCATTAGATAACCTCAAATATATATAATAATTCTTGCAAACGTATTTATAAACCTATACAAAATTTTAATAGACGAGCTCGGAATTAGAACTGGAAACAAATTTCAATTTTTTTAAAACACAATAAGCAGGAAGGTGGCTATCATGAGACTACAAAAACGAAAGTAAAGGAGGCTAGCCCGTGCAGAAATTTCAGAGTGGCCCTGGTCTGGGCCAGATCTGGCAAAATATGGCCCCAACCGGGTATCCCAGTTAGGGCCAGACTCGAAATGAAACGCCTAATCCGATCAGAGCCTGACTGGGGTATCCATAAGGAAGGCCAGATCTGGCCCTGATCAGGCCCCTTCTAATTTTTATTTATAAAAATATTATTAAAATATAATTTATTCAATGAAAAAGTGAACAATCAATTAAGAATATTAGACATTATATAAATATTTTGAAAAATATTCTGAAACTTGTCGTTGGATTGATGCATTTTGTTGAAAATTCATCTTTTTTGATAAAACATTAATCTTCTTGGTCGAAAATTTACCCTTTTTGGTTAAAAATTTAACAATTTTGTTGAAAATTGGTATTTTTGCTTAAAGTTAATTCTTTACCAAAGTTTTTATCTGAAAATTTAACGATTCCCTTTTCAGTTGAAACTTTATCCTGTATATTTTATGAGATGAAAATTGGACTATTTGGTAGAAAATTTAAGATCTTTGTTGAAAATTCGTCTTTTTGGGTAGAAAATTAATCTTGTTTGTTAAAAATTCAACGATTTCGTACAAAATTCATATTTTTTGTTTTAAAGTCGTCTTTTTGGGTAGAAAATTATTCTTGTTTGTCGAAAGTTCAACTTTTTAGTTGATAATTCAACTATTTTGTTGAAAATTTATATATTTTGTTGGAAAGTCATATCCTTGTGGGTATAAAATCAATCTTGATTGTTGAAAGTTTAACTTTTTGGTTGAAAATTCAACTATCTTGTTAAAAATTCATATATTTTGTTAAAAAGTCGTCTTTCTGGGTAGAAAATTATTCCTGTTTGTTGACAGTTCAACTTTTTGGTTGTTAATTCAACTAGCTTGTTAAAAATTAATCTTTTTTATTGAACATGATCTTTTTTGTTAAAAACTTATTTATTTCTTTATTTTAAAGACACTGTTTTCTAAAATATTAGACTTTTTAGCTTAAAAACTTTACTCTTTTGATGAAAATTCAACTTTCATGGTAGAAAAGTTAGCTTTTTTGGTTGTAAATCAACTTTTTTGATCAAAAATCAACTGCTTTCTAAAAAATTTGTTTTTCTTCTTGAAAATTCTAATATTTGATTGAATTTTAATCTGTTTTGTTTGAAAATTCGAAGATTTAATTGAAAAGTTTTTTGGCACGTGGAGCAAAGAATAAAAAAGTGAGGTTATAATGCCAAAAAGTTACAACAGAGTGAGATCTTTTTGTACAATTGGTCCCAATTCTGGATCCCAATTCTCAATCTATTTAACATTTTCACGCAAAGACGAACAATAAATGACCTTCAAAATTTTGACGCATTCTCGAAGTTCACTGTCGGAAATCTTAGATAGCTGGATAATTCTAGTGGATAATTCTAGTTTGGTATGAACACCTCACCCCGGTCTAAAAACTTTGCGTATATGATTGACGAGGTGAATTGAGAATTATTTGAAGCAATTTATCCACATGACTTTACCGGTTTGTCGGTTTACTGTTCGCCACTTTTACAAAGTTGTTTTCCTTCCGTCCGTTCGTTGCCAAATAATCGAACGGAAGACTAATCGAATACATTCGAGATTAGCACGGAAAATTCAAATTTAAATAAGTATAAACTCTAAACAGATTTAAAAAATACGTTCAATGATTAATACTAACTTGATAATTGTATATTTATTAACTAATTTAATGCGTCCGTAAAGATACATTTTTAGACATTTTGTTCAAACGAATTTAAGCTTTTTTAAAGTTTTTTCTCGTTTCTTATATTCTTTGCATATGAGAAGTTGAATTTAACTAATTACCTTAGATTAGTCACTGAACTGAAAATTAGTTGAATATTCACTAATTAAGACAGGGAATCATTTTAAATTTAATTATTTATAATTTTTATACTAACTCTGGTTTACAGAGGGTATCCCGATGTGGCCCCGACCAGGACCACAACAGTAGCCATGATCAGGGCCGCATTGAGCTAATCCGATCGGGGCCACGTCGGGAATCAGGATCAAATTGGGAAATTTCTCCACGGGAAGCTTCTGCATCTCTACAAGTGGCAGTGATGTGTAATGAAAAGAAATATAAACTCACCCATTTTCTAAATCTAAATCACGTGTGATTTAGCACTAATAATCATTTTATAACTTAATTATTACTTGTTTCAATGCGAACGGATGCATATGACACGCGCCACGATGCGACGTACCATCTGAGACTACACAGACGCCTGGATATTTTAAAGTCTGAGATGTTACAATTTAATGCCTAAAGATTATAAGAATTTAACATCTAGAGATTATATTTGGTAACATCGTCATATATTAGAAAAATATTATAGATTAAATCAACAGCCATACCACGCTGAAAAAACCAGTTCTCGTCAGATCACTGAAGTTAAGCAGCGTTGGGCGCGGTTAGTACTTGGATGGGTGACCATTCGAGAAAACTGAGTGCTGTTGGCACATCGTGGGTGTGGTGAGCCCACACTTGTAGTTATTTACTACAAGAAACTATCCACGTAGAGAAACACTACCCGAATCGGGTAGTGTCACGCCTACCCTGAGAGGGAAATGGCTTAATGGTATACATACATACATACATACGCGCTAATATACTTTTTGATACGGTGTATTATTCTTCAATTCTATTATCCAGTTCGTATAATCCATTTTCTCAGTGTAGCAACGTTCAGAGACGCGTAACTAAAGCTTCATGCAGAAATTGTTTTTAAATTTTCCTAAAAAGAAACAAAAATTTCAGCAACGGTAAATGCATAAAGCTTCATTTGCGTGTTTCAGAAAATTGTGTTACAATTTAGGAATTTTCAGTTACTGCATCTAAAAATGTCTAGGGGTTAACAAATTTTTTTGCTTATCAATTTTAATTTAAAATATGTAGTCTATATTTGTCCTGACAATATAAATAGTAAGGACATATGAGGAAAGTTAATATAAACACATTTGATTCATTGACTATATTATATAACCTATCTAGCAAAGAGGGCGTCATTTGACGTAAACAGCGGACTCACCATTCAATTAAAACCTGGATTAATTATTAATTTGTGCAGTTGCTGCTAGTCACTTGCGGTCCTGATGTAACTTTTCAGAAGTTCATTTACGAGTCAGATGATCGCAGTATCTTCTAATTATTTAATTGCATAGATAATTCGCTCATCAACTGAGCTTATATAGGTTGTCTTTATAACGTTGTATTTACTCACGACTTCAACACTTTTTTCAGTTTCTTATCTTCTCGTGCAAATTTCGAATGCTTTTCACACTTGAGATAATTCAATATCGGAAAAAATAGGTTTATTGCCTCGTTATAATTCAACACAAACTGTTGCAGTTCTTTGCCGCCCATGACCACAACCGCCTTGCTTTGTCCACTTCGCACGCGATCAAGAAACGAGGAGTGCACGGTTGCAGTCTACGCAATTCCTTCGGTAACGATAACTTATATTTCTATTAACATTTAAAAATGTTGAGGAAACTATTTGTAATTTTTAGATACCGATTATGAATGTTAATAAAAATTTAGTCAATTTATTTACTGTAAAAGTTAATTAATTTCGTTTTCAGAAACGTAGTTTAGTAAACTTCCGTTACTTTAGTATCTCAAATGTGTCGGAATTTTCTGAAAATTTCTAACAGTGTACATTATTTTAGTTGCGATAGTATCTCTTCTCCGTTTCACTGAATTACATGAAAAAAAATGTTTAGTTCAAACAGATAAATACTGAAAAATCAAATCAATAAAACTAAAATGTATTCAGGCGCGGAACCAGAGAAGTGACCTGGAGGGGACAGGGTGGGAAAATTGCATATTAAATTGACTGATTGTTAACAAAATTTATACCAAAAATCAAGATACTCGCGCTGTGCGCGCGATAAGTTTTTGATAGCAGTCAAATTCTTAATATAAATGTTTCAGAATGGCATCTAAAAAAAAAAGTTTCTGGTAATTTCTCGATTACGAAAAATTTTTCCGAATCATACAAATTGAACATTTCAAACTTTCATACCTGTAAAAATGTTGAATTTAAATATTGAATGCTTAACTGCGAAATAAAGGAATTAAAAAAATCATAACTCTCCTAAATTTAAAGTATTTGAAATTTTAATTGAATAATTTTTGATTCATTACTTCATCCAATAATTTTATCAAACTTTATTCAAACTAATAGAGAGCTATGGCTAATTAAATTGACCAATTGCGAGGAGCAAACAACTCTGGTAATTACCAGAGATACCATAATAGACAGTAACACTCGATTATCCTAACTGGTAATCCAGTGTAATTCAATTGTAACTCGGAGAAATTGGATGTAATCCACTTATAATTCGAGGTAATTGGCTGGTAATCTAGAGTAATCCAGTTCTAATCCAGACTAATCTAGAGTAATCTACTTGCAATCTAGAGTAATCCGGTTCCAACCAGAAGTTATCCACTTGTAATCTGTAGTAATTCAAAGTAATTCAGAGTAATATAATTGTAATCTAGAGTAATCCAATTCTAATACGCAGTTATCCAGAGTAATCACACTGTAATCTAGAGTAATGCAGTTCTAATTAGAAGTTATTAGTTATTAGTTAGGATTATGTTAATTTATTAATTTATTACTCCAAGTTATTACACTTGTAATCTGGAGGAATTCAGAGTAATTCAGAATAATCTACTTGTAATTCAGATAATTGGGAGTTATTTAGGTAATCCAAGTAATCAAATTATAATCCAGAGTAATCCACCTATAACTATAAATTCGATTTAATTTATGTAATCCAAGAAATTAACTTTTAATCTAGAGTAATCCAAGTAATTCAGAGTAATTTACGTAGGTAATCCAAACAGTTTTTGACCAGTTAGTTAAAACAAAATTTTAGATGAAAATTCATTTTGTTGAATGAAAATTTAACTATTTCATTTTTGGTAAAGAATTGACTTTTTTACCTGAAAATTCATGTATTTTGTTGCAAATTAGTCTTTTAGGTAGAAAATGTATCTTCTGGGTTGGAAATTCATGTTTTTGGTTTAAAATTCAATTATTTGTTGAAAAATTGATATGTTTGGTAGGAAATTCAATACTTTAGTTGAAAATTCATTTTTCGGTTACAAATTCGACTGTTTTGTTAATAATTAATCTTTTTAGGTTGATAATTCAACTATTTTGATAGAAAATTAATGTCTTCAGTTAAAAATTTAACTATATTGTTGAAAATTCGTTTGTGTGTTTGGTTGAAAATTAATTTTTCTAATTGAAAATTTAACTGTTTTATTTTCAGTGAAAATTTGTCGTTCTTAATTGAAAATTACCGTGTTTGCTGAAATTTCGTTTCTTTTTTAGAAAATTAAGATTCTTGCTTGAAAGATTATCTTTTTAGTTTAAAACCGAACTATTTTGTTAAAAATTCAGCTATTTTTTGATTCAACTATTCATAAATTCATGTACTTTTTTGCAAATTCGTGTTTTCTGGTAGTAAATTAATCTTGTTTGTTCAAAAATCAACAGTTTTGTTGAAAATTAATATTTCAGGTTGAAAATTAATATCTCAGGTTAAAAATTGAACTACACCAGAGACTCGATAGATGAACAATCTCAGGGGTTGTCTGAAAATGGCCTTGTTCATATAACGCGTACAGCGAAACGTAAACAGTCAGGGCCGCCTGAACCGTTTCCATAATATTGCGCAATCTACTTGACTGAGTAGTATAGAGTATAGTGCATGCGTCCCTTCAGAGGCGGAGTCGCAACCGTCTCTCGCCCTGCCCCCTGAGAAACTGTGGGGACCAGCAATTCTAGGAATTCATATAACGCGTTCGATCGCGCGTTCAAATAGCGAGTCTCTGGTGTATTTTGATAGCAAATTTATTTCTTCACTTGAAAATTTGAATATATTGTTAGAAATTCTTTTTTGTGTTTGATTGAAAATTTACCTACATATTTCCTTGGAAATTCCTTTTTTTTTTTTGTTAAAGAATAACTTTGTTGACTTAAAATTTGTTAAAAATTCAATACATTGCGGCTTCCTATCTTAAGCTTCTCATATTAAACTTGATATGGTACCCACATGGATTTGAAAATTCATCTCTTTGGTTGAAAATGTTACTATTATGTTCAAGATTCGTTTTTTTTTTTTTTTTTTTTGTAAAAAATTAATTTCTCTAATTTGAAATTTAATTATTCCATCTCTAGTTGAACATTCAAATATATATGGCTAAAAGCCTATCCTTTTTAGTTGAATATTCAACTACTTGACTGCAAATAAATCTTTTTCAGTAGAAAATTAATCATTTCGTTAAAAAATTATTTTTTTGGTTGAAAATTCCATCATTTGGTTAAAAATGAATCTACATTGTAAAAAATGTAACAATTTTGTGAAAAAGTCACTTTTTGGATTGAAAATTCACCTTTTTTGCGTCTTTTTGGGGTTGAAAATTCAACTAAATTGGTGCAAAATTCAACTATTACAATAGTTGATTTTTCTACCAATGTAGTTGAATTTAAGATTGTGATGAACGTTTTTGTTGAAAATTCGTTTTTTCTTTCGGTAGAAAATCAATCTTCTTGGTTGAAAGTTCCTTTTTTATTTGAAGATGCATAATTTTATTTGAAAATTTAACTATTTAGTTGAAAGTTCATCTATTTGATTGAAAATTTAGGAACTTTGTTAAGAAGTAATCGTTTTCTTTTGAAAATTCGCGTGATTCTAATTTAGGCGGAGTAATCCACCATCATATAATGTAATCCAGATTAATCCTATGCAATCCGGCGTATACCGTACCATTAAGCCATTTCCCTTTCAGGGTAGGCGTGACACTACCCGATTCGGGTAGTGTTTCTAGGTGGATAGTTCTTGTAGTTATGAATAACTACAAGTGTGGGCTCACCACACCCACGATATAATAATATAATATATATAATAATCGTAATCCAGAGTAATAATGTATATAGAGATAATCCAGGATATTCAAATATAATACGGCGTAATCTACTTCTGCTGGACCTCATTTCTAGGAGTTGTTTCCCCTCAGGACAAAGGGAATGAATGAATTTAAAGATTATTATACATAATCTTTATATATATGCAATTTTTAAAATATTAATATTTTTAATCATTTTTCTCCATTTCCCAGTCAGAAAATCCTGTGGCGGGGAGGGGCGAGCATACAGGTTTCGCCAACCTGTAGATGCGCGCCTGACTCTGAGGACAAAAATCTAGTCGACCAGGTCTTAAGTTTACGGCATAGTTCTCGCAATTAGTGGCTCTATCGGTGAGCGCTGAACGCAATGTGGCCACTACACTCGAGATACCTATCGATGCCCGAGACTTATCCGGACTTATCAGGGTACTCTAGGAAAAAGGGTGTTTTATGGGTTCGATGATAAGGGTCACCCCATATACTTGGATGAGTTAATACAGATCCACAAGATAAGATGCTGGTATTGTTTTTCGTAGAAAAATAGTCGTGGTTAATGGTTATGTTCAACATGCTGTTTGTGTGGGCAATACACTTTTTTATTGCTCCTGGGCAAGACGGATAAGCTGGAATATTTCCTAAGGGGATCTAGTTAGTAGATTAAGGAAATATGGATCTGATACTGCATCTAGGAAGTACATTTTTATCTAATGGTTACCTTATCTTCCAATTATAATGAGGTTCTCTTTAGTCCATAACATAAAGGATATGAACACTCTTTAACTCTTTATCCAAAGCAAGATAAAGAGAGCATAAAAGTTTCTTATTTATATTATCGAGTTTTTGAATGTGTTCTTTGAAAGAAACGAGATGAAACAACTCCTAAAAATGTGGTCCAGCGGTGATGGATTACTCCGGATTATATTGGATTACCCTGGATTAACTCTACATGCACAATTACTCTGCATTAGCTAATATTACTTCGGATTGCATAGGATTACTTTAGATAACATCGAATTATGGTAAATTATACAAATGGGCCCAAGTGGAGAGCTTTACATAATGACTTTGTGAAGCTTTTCGCCTGAGGTACTTCCTAGAGAGAAATAGTTGAATTTTGAACTAAAAACATTCATTTTCAACTAAAAAAGACAAATTTCCCACCAAAAATGGAATTGTTACATTTTCAGCCAAAGAGATGAATTTTCAACAAAGTAGATAAACTTTCAACCAAATAGATGAATTTTTAATCAAAAAGATTAATTTTCTACCAAAATAAACGAATCCTCAACAAAATAGATGAACATTCAACCAAATAGTTAAAATTTTATCTGAAAAAAAAATTCCACTATAAATGAAATAGATACATTTTCAGTTTCAAAAATTATCTTTTTACGAAAAAGAAAGAATTTATAACAAAATAGTTACAGTTTTAACTAAGGAGATGAATTTTCAACTATAATAATGCATCTCGAACCCAAACCAGATAAAATTTATTGATAAAAAATAATTTGATGTTAATTGTATTAGGAAAATATTGAATTGAGACAAGTAGACAAAAAACAATATTACCATCAAACTATTTTTTTTAACAAAATAGTTCAACTTTGAACCAAGTGGTTACAAATTTTTAACCAAAAAGATTAATTTTCTATCAAAATAAACGGATTATTAACAAAATAGATGAATTATTAACCACATGGTTGAACTTTCAACCAAAAAGGTTAATTTTCCATGGAAGTGAACGAATTTTCAACAAAATACATGAATTTCAAACAAAGTAGTTCATTTTTTAACTAAAAAAGATAAATTATTCACCAAAAATGGAACAGTTATAATTTCAGTTTAAAAAAATTAATTTTTTACCAAGAAAAAACGAATTCTCAACAAAATAGTTACATTTTCAACGAAAGAGATAAGATTTTCTAACTATAATGATGCATCTCCAACCAAAAAATCAATTTTCAACAATATAGTTCATATTTAACCAATTAGTTAAATTTACAACCAAAAGGATTAATTTTCTTCCTACATAAATGAATTTTCAACGAAATAGTTCAATTTTCAACTAAAAAAGATCAATTCTACACAAAAAATAAAATAGTTACATTTTAATTTTAAAAAATTAATTTAAAAAAAATTAATTTTCAACAAAATAGATGAACCTCCAACCAAATGTTGAATTTTAAACCAAAAATATTAATTTTCAACTGAAATAAACGAATTTATAACAGAATAGTCCGAAAGGGAAATGGCTTAATGGTATAATAATAATAATAATAATAGTAGAATTTCCAATCACATAGTTGAATTTACAACGAAAAAGATGAATTTACAACAAAAAAGATGAATTTTTATCAGAACACTTGAATTTTCATAAAAAAATGATCTTTTGAAACAATTGTGGGATTCTCTACAAAATAGATTATTTTTAACCACATAATTCAATTTCTAACCGAAAATTCCCTATCCAAATTACTCCGAATCAGCTGGATTACTCTGAATTAGCTGGATTACTCTTGATTACATGTATGTATGTATACATTAGGGCGGTCCAAAAATGCATTGCAAAATTTTTTTCACATTAGAGGGCATGCCCCCCCCCCCCAAAAAAGTTTTCATTTCCAGAGAAAAAAAATCCCTAATTTTTTTTTCGAAATTCGAATATTATAACGTGCCACCGGGCACTACAAAATCCCATTTAATTAACATGGGGAAATTTTTGATTTTCGAAAAATTGAACTCATACTTCAGGCTTTGATCGGAACGTGCCAAACTTTTCAAGCATTGAAGAGGAGTACTTATGAAATAAAAGCATACTAATAACTTTTACTTTGACCCCCCCCCAGCGCCCCGAATATGACCAAAAAATAAAAAAACTACATTTTTACGTATTATTGTTACTTTTTAGCAATTTTCGTCGTCTTTTTCATATAAATAATCACTAATGGACAATTTGAATATTTTCCATGACTTTTTAAACAATTTTTAATTGTTTAAAGAAATGTAACTTATTTAAACAATTATTTATTCCCAAAAAATGTGAAAAATAATCGTATTTTCTGATTTAAATGTAATAGCTTGTGATTTTTTACAGTAGTAATTTTTTTTCATTATGTAATTATTTAAACAATTACTTATTGTTTATTCTCAAAATTTCTAAAAATTGACCCAGAGATGTCCACTTTTTTCTCAAATTGGTATCCTATGCTACTTTTTGTTGAATAATTATATAATTTTCATACATATCTTTTAATGTTTAATTAATTTCTATTTGTTCAATCAATTTTGATTTGCTTAAGCAGTTTTTTTCGATAACTTTAAAAAAATTTAATTAAATAAAATACATATAATTATTTTTCTGACTGTATAGTGCATAGAAAGAATATATTAACTATTTTTTAATTGCTCAAAGAAATATAATTTGTTTAAACAATTATTTTTCCAAAAATATTTTTTAAATCGTATTTTCTGAATTAAACATAATATTGAATGATTGCGAGGAGTGATAAATTCTGCTAAAAGCTTTATGTTATTGTTTATACAATTAATTATTGTTTTTTTTCAAATTTCCTTCAAATTGAGTATGGATGGTTTACATCTTCTTTGGCGCATTATTAAATAAATCATGAAAGTCATAATAAAATTTAAATTATAAAAGTGTATTTATTACTACTTTCTTCATATTTTTACAATCTTTATCATAATTATATTATAAAAAGCACATTCACTAATGCAAATTATGATTCAAGTTTCAACAGATTGCTTTTTTACATTTTCATACTCGTTATGAATATTAAAACTTGTCGCTGATTTTTGTTTTAGCTTCATACGATTATTTATAAGACTGTTTTCAAGTTATTTCTGTAATTCACACATGCAGCGTTGAACTTGTTTCAAATTTCCCGCTTGAAGACCTTTTAAAAATGGAGGTGATTGTGACGTTTTTAACAGAATTTACTACTGCTCGAAATCATTCAATATTATGTTTAATTCAGAAAATACGATTTAAAAAATATTGTTGGAAAAATAATTGTTAAAACAAATTATATTTGTTCAAACAATTGAAAAATGGTTAATATATTCTTTCTATACACTATACAGTCAGAAAAATAATTATATGTATTTTATTTTATTTTTTTGAGTTATCGAAAAAAAACTGCTTAAGCAAATCAAAATTGTTTAAACAAATAGAAAATAATTAAACATTAAGAGTGGACATCTCTGGGTCAATTCTTAGAAATTTTGAGAATAAACAATAAGTATTTGTTTAAATAATTACATAATGTTTAACAAAAAAGTTACTACTTCAAACAGTGATAAACTATGACATTTCAATCAGAAAATACGATTATTTTTTACATTTTTTGGGAATAAATAATTGTTAAATAAGTTACATTTGTTTAAACAATAAAGAATTGTTTAAAAAGTCATGGAAAATATTCAAATTGTCTAGTAGTAATTATTCGTATGAAAAAGACAACGTAAATTGCAAAAAAGTAACAATAATACGTAAAAATGTAGTTTTTTGATTTTTGGGACATATTTGGGGCGCTGTGTCGGGGGAGGGGTTAAAAATTAAAGTTATTACCATGCTTTTATTTCATAGGTACTCCTCTTCAATCCCTAAAAAGTTTGGCACGTTTCGATCAAACCCTGAAGTATGAGTTCAATTTTTCAAAAATCAAAAATTTTCCCATGTTAATTAAATGGGATTTTGAAGTGCCCGGTGGCCCGTTTTAATATTCGAATTTCGAAAAAAAAATTTGGGTTTTTTTCTCCGGAAATAGAAACTTTGGGGAGGGTGGACTTTCCCTGTAGCTCGAAAAGCGTTTTTTGGACCACCCTAGTATACATACTTCGAAGTACTTGTATTTTTAATTAATTAGTTTAAATTACAAGTGCATAACGTGGATTACCTGACTTACTCCGAATTACCTGGAATAGAAGTGGATTACTCTTGATAAGAACTAAATTACTTCAGATTCGAAATCGATTAGAACTAGATTACTTCATATTATAAGTTTATTACGCCAGATTAGAACTGGATTACTCCATATCAGGCAGAACTGAATTACGCCGGAACACAAGTGGATTGCTTTAGATCACGAGTGGATTACTCCGAAATACTGATATTTCTCCAAATTAATTGAATTACTCCGGATTACAAGTAGATTATTCTGGATTATTCAAAAATACGAAGAAGGCGTAGATCTCGGAACAGTGAAGGTACGTGGGTTAGCTTTCGCAGATGGCAAGATTGTTATGGCAGAATCAATCGAGGACTTGCAAAGAATGTTAAATATACTTAATACGAGCATGAAGAACATGGACCTCAAAATTAACGTAAATAAAACAAAAATCATAGTGTTTGAGGGAAAAAGTGAGAAAACAATATGCAACATTGTCCTAAATGATGAGAGATTAGAACAAGTTGATAAGTACGTATACCTAGGTAGTCTATTCACTAGCGACGGAAAAATAGATGGGGAGTTAGATAGGCGCATAAATAAGGGTAAGCAGGTTATCGGTAGAGCAGGGTCCATTCTCAGAAACAAAAACGTATCAAAAAAATCTAAAATGGCCATACATAATTATATATTCGTTCCGACTGTACTATACGGTAGCGAGACATGGACTTTTCAAGAGAAGGACAGGAGTAAAATCAACGCGATTGGCATGAAGCCCCTACGTACAATATGCGGAAAAACGCTGATGGACAAAGTCCGAAAAGAGACCATCCTCAAAGAATGTGGTGCAAAAGAGACAATAGTTGACACATGGGAAAGACATCAGTTAGGATGGCTGGGTCATCTTGAAAGAATGAAAGAAGAACGACTGACCAAACAAGTGTATAAAGGTAAAGTAAATGGCAGAATACCCAGAGGTAGACCGGCGAAAGAATGGTTAGAATCTGTGAATGAGACACTGACCCGAAGAGACATAAGAAGCCATAGAAACACAAGAGCTTGCATGAAAAAATGCATGGACGTGAAGGAAGCTAGAGTAGTATACCAGGACAGAAAAGTGTGGCGACAAATAGTTTGTAAACAGAGTGACAATAGAGTGAATGATGCCTGAAACAATGACCTTGGATTCTAATGGGCCCAAGTGGGGAACCACACATAACAATTTTGTGAGGCTCTTCACTTGGGGTGATCGCTAGAGAGATTGATCAGCAACCTGGGTCGGAGCAGTGTTGCGGAACGAACGTGTCATTTAAATAAATAAGACGAGAATTCTAGATCAATCTAGAATATCCATACCCTACACCTACATACCTATCTACCTTATACCTATATACCCATCTGCATACAACTATTTTCCAACCGAGCAAGTCACGCCTACCCCGAAAGGGAAATGGCTTAATGGTATAATAGTAATATTAATAAACAAATGCATTGTTACGGATTAAAACTGGAGTATTCCAGATTATAACTCGATTATTCCTGATTAGAACTGGATTACTCCAGTTTATAACTGGATTACTTTGAATTGCAAGTGGATTTTTCCTGAATACATTACAATGGATTACTCGAATTATAGCGGATTACCAGTTCGGATAACCGAGCGGTTCAGCGGATTACAAGCTTTGTTTCCCCCTCAGAAAGGAATTAAAGTGTGTAGATAAATTTCTCAAGAGAGATATGGACTTATATAAGTGGTTTCGATTCACGCTGGTGGAAACTTGTTAGCTTGCTACAATGTAACTTTATTTCGTAAAATATGTAAAATTATGCCACCCGTTGTAAAGTGTAACGGATAAGCTTTGTAAGATGAAGCAGGGATAAAATAAAGTCAACTAACATGAGGTTAAAATTCAGAACAACATGACAATGTATTTCAATTTTGGGTTACCAAGTTCCAACATTATGCAGTGAGAATTAATTTAATGTTTTCGGGTCTAGAGAAACTACAGGATTCTGCCACTGCTATTAAATTCAAATGAGTTAGGCTAACTTCCTGCAAACCTTATCAACCGAATTTCCGTCACTTTACATTTATAACTTTTCATAAGTCTAAGTGGATGGTATTTCTTTTCGGAACGTTACTTCAAATCCAAAAATTAATTCATACTGTACTGTATCATTATAACTGTCCATATAATTATACCCAGCTAGATCCAAGTCAAATTAGCGCAGGAATTGAAAGTCAGAGATATTATCGTACTACAGTATGTGAGTTTATTGCAATTTGTAACGTTTCAGGTGATATCACAATTTTTAAACATTTTTTAACAAATATTTTACCAGAAGATTTATCAATGGAAAGTTTTAAATTTTTAGTTGAGTCTTTTCATTTTTCATTTTAAAATTGAGAAATAAAAAAATTGAAAATACCTAGTTGAAGGGTGGATATTAGGGTGGGCCGGAAAAACTCAAAATGATTGGATTCATTCGTAATAGCACTGAAAAGTTTCTTTGTGGAATTACGAACAGATTAAAAAAAAATCTTCTGTAATTTCTCCCTA
>CAKNYM010051769.1:159466-212946 GCA_932195095.1 Andricus curvator | reverse complement strand
GAATTTTATGACAGTTAGGTTTTATGAAAAAAACCTTAAACGGAAAAAAGTGAGAAAAAGTTTTTTCGTCGAAATACAATATTTCCAAAAATTACAAAAAATGCAATTTTGTTAATATTTACTTAAAGTT
Source organism: Andricus curvator (assembly GCA_932195095.1). Lineage (NCBI taxonomy): Eukaryota > Metazoa > Arthropoda > Insecta > Hymenoptera > Cynipidae > Andricus > Andricus curvator. Next base: position 212,816 of record CAKNYM010051769.1, on the reverse strand, counting down.
TATGTACTAAAGTTTACGTAACTAATGCACCTGATATTTTCTTGAAATGTTATGCTTTTTAGTGAGAAAAAAAAATTTCTTGAGTGTAAATTTATCTTTTTTCTTGAAGATTCCACTATTTCAGTTGAAGATTCATCACTCTAGATGGGAATTCCGAGGGGAATTCATATTTTTTTGATAATTCAACCACCTGGTTTGGTCCTGGTTTGGTCCTTTTTTAAAAAATTCTTTTGCTTGTTAAAGATTCATTATTTTGATTAAAAACTCATCTCTTTAGTTAAAAATTCAACTATTTCCTTCCCATTTTTGTATTGAATTCAAATGATTTTGATTTAAAATCTAAATCTTTTTGGGTTGAAATATCAACTATTTTGTTGAAAATTCATGTATTTTGTTGCAAATTGGTCCATTTAGTTACAAAATTAATCTTCTATGTTGAAAATTCCTCTTTTTGGTTAAAAATTCCACTATTCGAGTTGAAGATTTATCATTCTAGTTGAAAATTCGTTATTTTGGTTCAAAATTCAACGATTTCAGTTGCAGATTCATCATTTTAGTCGAAAAATCATCGATTGGTTGAAAATATAACTGTTTTCTTAAAAATGGGTTTGTTTGTTGATTTCAACTATTTTTCATTTAAAATTAAAATCTGTTTTGGTTGAAATATCAACTATTCAGTTGAAAATTCGTCCGTTTTACTAGAAAATTAATCTTTCAATCTTTTTATGTTGAAAATTAATCTTTTTTCTTGAAAATTCCACTATTCCAGTTGAAGATTCATCATTTTAGTTGAAAATGCATCATTTGGTAAACAATTAACTTTTTTAACTAAAAATTGAACTTTTTCATTTTTGGTTGAAAATTTACCCTTTTTAGTTAAGAATTCAATTATTTGATTAAAAATTGATCTTTTTATTTAGAAATTGAACTATTTGGTTAATAATTGATTTTAAATTGAATTTAATATAGTATTCACATTAGCTTTTGTGAAAAGAATATATTTTCTTGAAAAATCTTATTTTCCCTGTTTTTACATATCTTGTAATGTAATTTGTCAAAGAATTCTAAATGAACATAATTATTAAATGCCTAGAAACTTCTACCATTAGGAATTTACTCATCCTTTAATAATGTTACTTTCACAAATGAAAAAAAAATATTGTATTATACAATCAAATAATACTATTTGCACAACTTTAGATATTCACAAGGACTGAAAGAAATATCATTTATAATAAACTCGCGAATTCGCATACATATTCCGAGTCAATTGTTTAAAAAAAATCGAAATACTTGAATGGCCCCGTACTATGAAAAATGGTGTTGTTGCATGAATTTTAGATCATATATTTTTTAAATACTGCATGAAATTCTGAAAATTCTAGTACATTCTAAAAATCTTTTAAATTCTTCATTTTTGAGAACAAAAAAGTTCAGAAAGAGTATCGAAATCCCTATTCAAACAGCGACCATGAAACTTCACATCTTGCTAAACGCTAAACGATTCAGAATAATGGTCTGCAGTTGCTCCATTGACTAATGAAGTATCCAGCAGACAGCTGGCGATAATTCAATTTACGGTTTCTAAGACAAATATTTATTTTCTTAAAATTTTTGAAAAGGGACAGCCGGTCGTAACCAAACCTTACTTTAAAAAAACAATTTTGCTTAACATAAAACCTGAAAAAGTTAGTAATAAATAATGTCATTCAAGTGCGTGAGAGAGATTTTTTCAAGGATAACCTCAAATTTATGTCAATCACATGTCGGAATCATGGGAATAATTTCTCCTATTTTCTAACCAATCCTAGTTCAAGTGAAATACTAGGCATTTCGAACATCTTCATCAACGACATAATCGTGCTACTCAGACTGAATAACTTCCGGTGATCCGCTGAACCAATCAGATTTTCCCGCGAAAATTGAAAAAGTATACTTTTCAAACCTCGAACAAATTCAAACTTATTTAAAAGCACTATCCTTTAGTAAATCCATTAATGTTTAAGTACTCTTTTAATTTAACCATAAAAGAAAATTTAAATATGCAACAACACCCACATACCTGAAAAATCTTGAGATACCTGGACTTTTCAGGGAATGTTTTTCCAGGATTTGAGTAGACACCCTGATCGCTATTTTAAAGCCCAATCTGTACCTGTCGAGTCATTTCTAAAATGTTCTACTTTCGAATAATTTTTAAAGAAAAGTTTGGTAAATGTTGATTGAAAGGGGCGAATTTTTGCTGATGTGTTCTTTGATGTTAAAATTGAGCTGGCCCCCACCCCCGGATTCTTGGGGGTAGGGTAATAGTCCGAACTCCGGATTCCGGACGTACCGACGTAACGCAACGATGACTCGAGACTTTGCGCAAGTTACAAAAGGGAAATTCAGAATAGAACCGCAAACTGAATGGTGAATCGATAGGAACGCGGCAGCAGAAGATTGCGATAGATAGACAGCGTAGATAGGGAGGCGCTGTATTTAATCGCGGACATATCGCTTCTCTATCGGTATAAGTACGGCTGCCTGGTACCCATTTCCGATCAGCGACTACCATTATAATACTTCACTCGTCCTCGTTTCTTCGAGTCACTTTCGCAGATTCTTTAGTTCGCAATCTCATTAAAACAAAAAATATTCAAGCCTTTCATGCTTTTCAATCTCAGAAGCACTGCTTTCCTTCCAATGTAACTTGTTTTATCTTAGTCCTTTTAATGCATTCAAGTAGAATTTTCAATTTAATCTATTGAGAGCGTCCACCCCGTGTAGAAATTTCGATAGGGATTTGGAAGGGCCCCGGCTAATTTTCCCCACTTCTGATCGGGCGCTAATCGGGAGGACTAGAGAGGGTCAGACTAGTTCTGTAACGCCGTTTTAGCCGGGCTCTATCTAGAACTTCTCACGAGGTCCTAACGGGAATACCCTTTTACCGCCCGTCTAAAGCCTGGCTAAAATACAAGATTCAGGGCCTAGCTAGACCCACATAGATTTTTTTAGTCACAAAGGGTCCTGACTATAACTTACTAGTCCAGTTTTTCCAGTGAGACCCAAAAAGACGAGTTGCTTAGAAGACAGTCGAATATTCGATCCTAATAGTTGAATTTTCGACAAAAAAGGTCCTTTCCAACTGAGAGAGATGAATTTTCAAACAAGCATAATGACATTTCTACCACAAAAGATGAATTTTAAATCCAAAAGGACGTTTTTTTTGACAAAACGATTAATTTTTCGACCAAAAACGATGACCGTGACAAAATAGTTGAATTTTCGACAAAATAATTTAACTTTCAACAAAACAGTTGAATTTTTAACCTACAAAGATGAATTTTCAACCAAGAAGATTATGTTTCTACAAATAAGGATAAATTTGTAACAAAATACATGAATTTTCAACCAAATAGTTGAATTTTCTACTAATAAAGATAGGTTTGCAACGAAAAATGAAACAGTTAAATTTTCAGTTTGAAAAACTATTTTCACGAAACAAGAAATTTTTTTTAACAAAAATGGAAAATAGAATGCTCCCTTGTTAGAAAAAAAATTAATTATTTACCAAAAAAAAAGTTCAAAAAGAATAGATAAATTTTTTAATAAATATTTTAATTTTTATCGAAATAGTTTATTACTCCACCAAAGTAGTTTAATTTTCAAAAAAATATGAATTTTCAACAGAAAAAGTTAATTTTCAACCCAAAATTTTAATTTTCTACCATACTGTTAAATTTTTCAGCCAAAAAAACGAATTTTCTCCAAAACAGCTAAATTTTGAAATCAAAATTATAAATTTTTAAATTTTTAATTTTTAATAAAAACAAAAAATAGATTAATTTTTCACCATAAAGACGAAATTTCAACAAAATATATGAATTTACAACCAGAAAAGATCAATTTTCAATTCAAAATATGAACTTTGAACCAAAAATGGAATAATTACATTTTCATTGCAGAAAATCAATTCTCAACCAAAAAAATGTATTTTCACCAAAGTAGTTTAATTTTGAACTAAAAAGTTTGTTTTTTTATTTCAGAAGATCTTTAAGATCTTTAACATCTTTAAGCAATTACTTGAATTTTAAACTAGAAAATGAATTTTCAACCAAATAGTTGAATTATAAACAAAAAAAGATCAATTTGCAAACAAAAATGTAACAGTTAAATTTTCAGTTAAAAATATTAATTTTCAACCAAAAATAACAAAAAATTTTAACATAATACTCAAATTATTAACTGAATCGTTTATTATTCTACCAAAGTAGTTTAATTTTCAACCAAAAATTAGAATTTTTAACAAAAAGTTGATTCTCAACCAAATAGTTCAATTTTCTATCAAATTGTTGAATTTTCAAGACAAAAATAGAAATTTTCTACAAAATAGCTGGATTTTCAACACAAAAATAAGAAATTTCAACCAAAAAATGAATTAACTCAAATCTGAATGTAAAATATGAATTTTCAAACAAAAATGAAATAGTTACATTTTCAGTGCAGAAAATTAGCTCTCATACAAAGAAAAACGAATTTTTAGCAATATAGTTTAATTTTCAACCAAAGAGATGAATCTTAAACTAAAATGATGAATCTTAAAAGGAAATTATGAATATTAAAAAAAAAAAAATTCAGGAAAAGAATTTGACATTCAACTAAAGAGTTGAATTTTTAACCAAAAGGTTGATTGTTTAACTAAAAAATGAATTTTCCACAGAAAACATAAATTTTCAACCAAATAGTTGGATTTCAAACCAAAAAAGATCCAATTCTAACCAAAAATTAAATATTTAAATTTTCAACCAGAGCTGACAAAAAAATTGTTTTTAAGAAAAGAGTTCAACATTTATCCAAAGAGTTGAATTGTCAACCAAAAGTTTTTTTTCAACTAAGAAAATTAATTTTCTACGGAAAAAGATGAACTATCAACAAAATTTATGAATTTTCATATAAGAACTTGAAGTTTTAACTAAAGAAGATGAATTTTCAACCAAAACTTTCAAATATAGGATAGTTAGGATTTTCAACCAAAAAATTAACTATCCACTCAGAATAAATGTATTTTTTCAATTGGGTTTTATTAAATTAGTTCAAATTAAAGCGCAAAATCGAGAAATAGGGGAAGTTTTTTGAAAACAAAGGAAAAAATAAGAATTCTTTAGAAAAGAGGAATAAGAACTAATTTGTTAGTTTTCTGCCGTCTAAGTTAATCTTTAAATTATGTCAATGTTTTAAAATAAATAAAAAAATGTCGAAAGAACGACTTGATCTAATTTTAATTTTTTTTCAAATCTAATTTTTAGTTTAGGATAGAAACTTTCGTTAAAGAAATAGAATTGTGACAATTGGGATAGAGAATTACCGAAAAGATCTATAATTTTTAGTTGAAAAAGGAAATAAATAAAATAAATATAAAAAAATCGGGCATAGAATTTGAGTATTATTATTATTATTATACCATTAAGCGATTTCCCTTCCGGGGTAGGCGTGACTCGCTCGGTGAGGAAATGAGTAATGTCAGGTAGGGGGTATGGATTAATAAATATAATTTTGATTTTGGGACAAGAAATTGTAATAAAGAATTATTGTTCTGATTCTGAAACAGGGTATTTCAGTAAACATATATAATTTTGACAATTTGGACAAGAAATTCCCGTACAAAATTATAATTTTTACTTTAGGTTAGGGAATTTTCATAAAGAATTATAATTTTATTTGGAACTGGGTATTTTTGGAAATAAATGTCATTTGACTGGGAGCTGAAAATTTCTCATTTCTTCCAGTCACTTTTGTAGAAGCTTTAGTTCGCAATCTCATTAAAACAGAAAATATTTCAATCCTTTCATTCCTTTCAATCTCAGAAACAGTGCTTTGCTTTCAAAGCATCTTGTTTTAGTCCTTTTAATATAAATCATTCAAGTGAAATTCTACATTCAATCTATTTCATTTTGGATTTCAATACACCATAGAGGGACTAGTCGATCAATTTTCCAAATGTTTTTTTAACCCTTTTTGTAAATTAAAAAACTGAGAATTTGTATCTGTAAAATTATAGACTATTTGCGCTATTCAGGGAATAAATTTTAAAAGATGCAGATTTAAGATTGCAAAAGAGGTTGTATACCTGATCAGGAAATCAAGAAAACTTAAAAATGACCGGCAATTTTGTTCATCTGAAAAAAATCGAGTAATGGTCAGGAATTTGATTCAGTGACCGGGAAATTTCTCTTATATATACTAATATTCAAATTAAAAGTAGTTTCATACATTTTATTACTCTAGTTCTAAGCTGGAACAGTGAATTTTCTAAAAGTATTATAATTTTGAGCTTGGGACAAGAAATTATAATTTTCTGACTTTGGGACAGGAAATTTCCACAAAGAATCAGAATTTTGACTTTGGGATAGGGAATTTTCCAAAAGCGTTATAATTGTGAGATAGAACTGGAAATTTCCGGAAAGAAATACGATTTTCATTTTGGGTTCCCTTTAAAACAGAAAATTTCATTCAGAACGATAATTTTTATTTTAGGACTACGAGTTTCTGTAAAGAATTGTAATTTGACTTGGTACAGAGAATTTTTGACATGGAACGGAAATCCCAAGCAAGAATTCGTAAGAATTTGAATCTACCCTCTTCCTAATTTTGAAAAAAAAGAGTAAATATATTTCTGAATTGAAATAGAAAATTTTTTGCATAAGGATAATTCTCACTGGGAACAGGAAATTTTGTAAATTAATTTATTGTGACATGGTATAAGAAACTGTCTGAATAGGAAATTTTATAAAAAGGAATTTACAAAAAAACATCCTTTTTCCTTCTCTGAACAATAAAATGAAAATAAATTTTTTTTAATAAAATAAATTCGGGCAAATAAAAATTTGCCCGAATTTGAAACTTCTCTCTTCCAAGTTTTAGAAAATTGAGTTAAATTGAGTTATTAAATTTCTGAATTATAATAGAAAATTTTGTAGATGTACATAATTCTGACTGGAAACAGGGAATTTTTGGAAGGATTTAATTGTCACGTGTTATAGTGAACTTTCTAAAATAATTTGAATTTTGAGTTTGGACATAGAATAAATAAAACAAATCTAAAAAAATTATCATGAAGAGTTACAATTTTCTCTTGGAACAAGTAATTTTCCACATGGATCGGGAAATTTTGGAAAATAATTTTAATTCTGATTTAAAAAATAGGAATTTATAAAAATTTGAATTAAAAATTATTTTCTTCGCGAATAAAAATTTTCCTGAATTTTAAACTTCCCCTTGAAAATAAATGTAATTTCCATAAAAAATCATAATTTTTACTTCGGGACAGGAGATTTCCGTAAAGAATCATAATTTAGGATTTCGGACAGGGAATTTACGTAAAGAATTATTATTTTACTTGGAACAGAGAATTTTTCAAATGGAACGGAAATTGTTTAATATTAATTCAATTCTTATTTAGAAGAAGAAAATGACCGAAATAATCCCAGTTTAAAGTCAGGATTATAATTACTTACAAAATTATCTATTCCAAATCAGAATTGTAATTTATATGACCAAAAATTATCTGATGATCCAACTCAGAATTTATTATCATTCTTTTCTAGAATTCCCTTTTCCGACTGAGGAATCTTTTATATATTTTTTTAATGATTAAAATTTTTTCAAATCTTTAATAATCGTTTAAAATAATACAAATCTTTTGAATTCTTTTAAATTGACCGGAAGAAAACCGGGAAATGACCGGGAATTCAAAATCATCCGTCAGTTAGACACTCTGCAAAATTATAACACTTGTAATTATAATTGCTTCCTCATAGAGGGAGGTTTGTATTGACCTAAATTTTCAAATATAATTTTTTGACATATTTTGATATAATTCGACCCCAGGAGCTCGAAAATAAAGTTTTTAAAAAATGTCCGTGTGTTTGTATGTGTGTGTGTGTGTGTGTGTGTAACTTTTTTCTGTTCACCATATCTCGAAAAGTAAAGAGCTACTATCATGAAATTTAAATGAAGTGTAGCTCGGATTAATATCCAGGTCTGATAGGATTTTGAGCTAGATCGACCATTTAGAAATAGTTTTTTCTTGTGTTTAGAGATTTAAAAAGAAAAATTTTACCTTGTTTATATAAGAAAAACTTTTTTGATATTCGAAATACAACAACACGATATTTAGCTTATTTGTTCGCGTCTCTGAAACGCATCGGTCAACCCATTGTTGAAACTTTATGACCTACCAGTACCGATTTATGAAGTTTCAAAAAATGGTTTATTCTGCTTATATGAGAAAATTTTTTTCGATATTCAAAATACGACAATATTACATGTAAAGTATTTGTTCGCGTCCTTGAGGCGCAACGATTGACCTATTGATGAACTTTTCATAACCCACCAGTACCGATTTATGAAGTTTAAGAAAAACGGTTTATTCTGTTTATATGATAAAAATTTTTTTATATTTAAAACACGACAATATTACATGTAGAGTTTTTGTTCGCGTCCTTCAGACGCATCGATTGGCCTATTGATGCACTTTTCATAACTCACCAGTACCGATTTATGTATACCATTACCATTAAGCCATTTCCCTTTCAGGGTAGGCGTGACACTACCCGATGCGGGTAGTATTTTTAGGTGGATAGTTTTCTTGTAGTTATAAATAACTACAATTTTGGGCTCACCAGACCCATAATATGCCAACAGCACACAGTATTCTCGAATGGTCACCCATCCAAGTACTAACCGTGCCCAACGCTGCTTAACTTCAGTGATCTCACGAGAACTGGTTTTTTCAGCGTGGCATGGCATGTAGTTTCACAAAAATGGTTTATTCTTTTTATATGGAAAAAAAAAGTTTTTTGATATTCAAAACACGACAATACTACATGTAGAGTTTTTGTTTGCGTCCTTGAGACGCACCAATTGACCTATTAATGAACCTTTCATGACCCACCAGTACCGATGTATGAAGTTTCAAAAAAATGGTTTATTCTGCTAATAGGATAAAAACTTTTTTTATATTCAAAACACGACAATATTACGTTTAGAGTTTTTGTTCGCGTCCTTGAGACTCATCGATTGACCTTTTGATGAACCTTTTATGACCGACCAGTACCGATTTATGAAGTTTAAAAAAAACGGTTTATTCTATTTATATGATAAAAACTTTTTTTATATTTAAAACACGACAATATTACATGTAGAGTTTTTGTTCGCGTCCTTGAGACGCATCGATTGTCCTATTGATGCACTTTTCATAACCTACCAGTACCGATTTATGAAGTTTCACAAAAATGGTTTATTCTGTTTATATGGAAAAAAAACTTTTTTGATATTCAAAACACGACGATATTACATGTAGAGTTTTTGTTCGCGTCCTTGAGACGCACCATTGACCTATTAATGAACCTTTCATGACCCACCAGTACCGATTTATGAAGTTTCAAAAAATGGGTTATTCTGTTTATATGATAACAACTTTTTTTATATTTAAAACACGACAATGTTACATGTAGAGTTTTTGTTCGCGTCCTTGAGACGCATCAATTGACTTATTGATGAACTTTTCATAACCCACCAGTACCGATTTATGAAGTTTAAAAAAAACGGTTTATCCTGTTTATATGATAAAAACTTTTTTTATATTTAAAACACGACAATATTACATGTAGAGTTTTTGTTTGCGTCCTTGAGACGCACCAATTGACCTACTAATGAACCTTTCAAGACCCACCAGTACCGATTTATGAAGTTTCAAAAAAATGGTTTATTCTGTTTATATGATAAAAACTTTTTTATATTTAAAACACGACAATATTACATCTAGAGTTTTTGTTCGCGTCCTTGAGACTCATCGATCGACCTTTTGGTGAACCTTTTATGACCGACCAGTACCGATTTATGAAGTTTCAAAAAAGTTGTGTATTCTATTTATATGAGAAAAACTTTGTTCATATTAGGAGTACTACAGTAGTGTCTCTAAAGTGTTTGTTTGCGTCTTCGAGACACGTCGCATGACCTATTGACGAACCTTCTATGACCTTTTATGATCTAGCAATATCCTTTTATAAATTTAACAAATATATTGTTTATCTTGTTGACATAAGGAAAACTTTTTTAATATTGAGAATTCAACTATAATGTATATCATATATATGTTTGCGTCTTCGAGACGTGTGGATTGACCTATTGGCGAACTTTTGAAGACCATTACTGATTAATCAGTAGCTACTCAGAAAGTTTTAAGAAAAGTCACATTGTTTCAATGAGGTTTTAATTTGAAATATAAAACTACCTTAGTCATTTTGATGGGCCCTTTGATTTTCTGAAAATAAAATTTTCGGAAAGACAGAAACATAAGCTTGAAAAATATTGAAAGTATAGGGGAAACCACCCTACAGTAGATAGGAAAAAATTCAACAGCATTTAACTGCATCTGTTTCCAAAAATAAAGAAAGATGATCATTGTTAAATAAAGCTTACATATTCAATTGAGTATTCTTATAGAAAAGAATATCACGAAATTAATTAATTAGCTGTATTAAACATTTTTATTAGACCTGGTCAAGGGTGCGATTTTGACACCTTCGTCCATCAATAGATAATCGTTTCTGGTATTGCTCCTGGGCAAGTCAGAATACTCAATTCTGGATAATTATAATTTATCATTAGTATACTTACAATTAAGATAAATTTATTGATTAAATAATAGTTGAAACTATGATTATTTCACAAAAAACGCAAAAGTTTAAATTATTGACATTTCTTTCATCTCTGATATTTCGTAAGATTGGTACGATTGGTACGAGATGTTTCTTCATACAATTTAACCTGACTTGCGATGACAGAAAAGTGCAGCTTTTTTACATACCTCAATCCTAAAAATTATATCTTTTCCGAAAGGCTCCTTAAAACACAATTCAAATTTATGAGCTTTTTAATAACTAATAATTTACACTATTTTCTTAGTTTATTATTTACAATAATTTGAATTTAAAAACTTCACGAATCAAAATAAACAAACAAACACAACCTCTAACTTAAAACAACTGCTAGACAGTCGCAGAGCTGCCAATTTTGACAGAGACATTTTTTGTAATTTTCCGATTATCTACTGTTGGTTATCTACTGTTGGAAAATGTAATATCCAATCAAAAGTCCTTAAATATTTATAAATATTAAAGAAAAAACACTTTTTATTGATAAATATTGTTCATTAAACTTTAAGCTTTGATTCTAATCTATAAACATGTCATAAAAATGTTTCATTAAGTTGAAAAGTATGAATAAAGAAGAGGTGAAATTTTGTTTTTCAGGTTAAAAATAACTTTTTTGCTCTCACTCATTAATTAATGATAAAATTTCAATGAAACTTCGTCAGAAGATATAGTATTCTTGCTGAAACGTTATACTAACAAAAGTAATGAACATTTATTGTCAGTTTTCCAGTTAATTAAGATTATCTACTGTAAATCATTATCTACTGTAGGGTGGTTTCCCCTACATATTTTTTCTTTTGTTAGGGAAAACCTCCCTCTATGAGGAAGCAAATTTATTTGATACTTATGAGGAAGCGAAATGCTCATAAAATGAGCACAAATAAATACGCTTATAGTGAATGCATCCATAGTACTTCGCAGCCGTATTTGATATTGTTCAGATTATTTAAATCGTTATAATCGTTTTAATTTTGAAGAATAGGGCTAGAAAGGGATGGTATCTTCACCTTTGAAAGGATAAAAATGTTTACTTGAATCTTTATTTATAAAATGTTACTGTTATCAGCAGTAAAATATTAAGTCAGAAAGTTAGGATTGTTGTGCGGAATTTGGAATTTGCTGACATCAAACTTTAGGTCTCGTGTAATTAATAAAAAAATTTCTTTTGTCCTCGTAGTTTTTGTAAACCATTGCAAACATCAGCCTCTTTTAATTATCAATTCGTTGCGACCAGGATTTATTGCATACCTAATTATAAAACAGTTCCCTGAACTTAAATTCCAACAGAAAATTTTCGATTTCAGCTGATTCGATGCGGTTAACTGCTGGAAAAGGTAAAACGCCCCTAATTGAGAGTGATTGAGAACAAATTTTTTGCTGTAATAGCAGGTGTAATTTTTCTCCCCGGAATGTGCCCTTAATGCATTCTAATCAAACAGTATACTATATCAAAGAGAACAAATCTCCCTTTCCTATCTTAACATAATTTCCAGCCTGTTTCATGAATAAATTAGGCAGCGAACGGTGAAAAGTGGGGAACTCTTATACCAGAGTCCAGACTCGTTAGTTATATTATGGCTGGGAGACACGTGAAGCTTAGATCCGCCATTGGCCGTGTTCGCCGTTAGAAGTAGTATTAAACTGTTATGCTTTTCCGTTAAACTACCAATCAGCCTGATTCGCCTTCGATCAATAGCTCGAGGTGTTCAGTACGTTTTTCAGAATAAGGGTTTTATCTATCGAATGCCATCATCGTACTAGACTAGAGGCACGTAATTTCTCGTTTACCTGTATTCCCAGGGCAAGTCAGGGAAAACGTGGAAATCAGGGAAAAGTCAGAAAATTTTGTTAGTCAGGGAAATTCAGGGATTTTTAAAAATAAGTGCAAGAGTCGTTACATTTCTGTAGGATGCACTTTAACTAACTGTCAATAATACACAGGGCAAGTAAGGGAAAACCTACAAATCAGGGAGAAGTCAGGAAATTTGGTTGGCCAGGAAAATACAGGCATTTGAAGAAAAATCAGGGCTTTTCTGTAAGAAGTACTTAATGTAACTGTCAAGAGTATATGGGGAAAATCAAGGAAAATCTGGAAATCAGGGAAAAGTCAGGGATTTTGAAAAAAATTGCTAAGGTCAGGGATTTTTTATAAGAAGCTCTCTAAGCAACTGTCAAGAATATAAAGGACAAGCCAAAAAAAGTCTGCAAATCAGGGAGAAAAAAAAAATTTTTGAAAAAATTTGCAATAGTCCAGGATTTTCTGTAAAAAGCATTTAAACAGCTATCAAGAATCTACAGGTCAAGTCAGAGAATGCCTGGAAATTAGAGAGAAGTCTGGAATTTATTTGAGTCAGGGAAAGTCAGGGATTTTGAAGAAAAAAATAATAGAAAGGTCAGGCATTTTAAGTAACTGTCAAGAATACACAGAGCAAGTCAGGGAAAACCTGGTAATCAGGGAAAATTCAGGGATTTCGGTTCGTCAGGGAATGTCAGGGATTTTGGAAAAAAAATTGCAACTTTCCCGAAATTTCTGTAAGAAGCACTTTACGTAACTGCCAATAATATGCAGCTTAAGTCAGGGAAAGCCTGGAAGTCAGGGAAAAGTGAGGAAATTATCTTTGTAAAGGAAAATAAAGGATTTTGAGAAAAAATGACAAAAGTCAGGTATTTTCTATAAGAAGCACTTTGAGTGACTATGAAGAATACACAGGGCAATTAAGGGAAAAACTGGAATTCAAAGAAAAGTCAGGAAATTTTATTGGTCAGGGATAGTCAGGAATCTAAAAAAAAAATTGCGAAAGACTAGGAATTTCTTTAAGAAGCACTTTAACTGTCAAGAATATACAGGGCAAGTAATGAAAAGCCTAGAAATCAGGAAATTATTTTTTTGACGGAAAATCAGGGATTTAAAAAAAAAGCAGGTATTTTCTTGTAAGGATCATTTTAAGTAACTATCAAGAATATGCAGGTCAAGTCAAGGAAAGCCTTTAAATCAGGGAGAAGTCAAGGATTTTGAAAAAAAAATTGCAAAAGTCCAGGAATTTATACAAGAAGCGCTTTAAGTAACTTTAAGGAATATACACAGGGAAAGCCTGGAAATCAAGGAAAAGTCAGCAGGGAAGTTAGGGATTTAAAAAAAATCACAATCGTGAATTTCTGTAAGAAACAGTTTAACTAACTGTCAAGAATACACAGGACTAGTCAGGAAAAACCTGAAATTCAAGAACAAGTCAAGGAATTTTTTTGGTCAGGGCAACTTAAGGAAAACCTGGATATCAGGGAAAACTTGGGGATTTAAAAAAAAATGTTTAAATCAGGGATTTTCTGTAAGAAGAACTTTAACTGTCAAGTAACAAGTAACGAGTAACTGTCAAGAATACACAGGGAAAGTGAGGGATTCTGAAATAAAAATTTCAAAAGTCAGAGAATTACTGCAAGAAGCATTTTAGGTAACTGTAAAGAACAATCAGGACTGCCACATAGTCACTTTGTAGTATTTTTTTTCTCGAATCACTCTTTAGTCACTTTTTTAAGAAAAGGTCACTATAGTCACTTATATAAATGAAAAGTGACTATAGTGACGTGTTTTTCAATAAATTAACTTATGGGTTAACTACTATTGAATTTAGGTTTATAAGGGTCTATGAATTTGAAATATCTTAAGGTATTTTTAATATATTTCAATTACTTGAATTAATTCCAAAGGATTTAAAGAAATTTAACGTTATTTTTAATAATAATGAGGTTTTTTCAAAAACTTTAAAAAGTTTCGAAGAATTTTAAAAGATTTTAAGGGATTTGAAATATTGTAGGGTATTTTTCGAAATTGTTAAACATTTTCAGGAGCTTTACAGAATTTCAAGAGATTTCAAAAGATTTTGAAGAATGTATAATATTTCAGGGTATTTTGAAAAGATCCTAAGGAATTTTTTTATTTGAGTGATTTAATAGTATTGCCAAGGATTTTATTTGACTTCACAAATTAGACTTACAAAATTTCAATCATTCTAAAGTATTTTGAAAGCTCGCAAAGTATTTTAATAAATTCCCATGGATTTCAGAAAATATCAGATTTCACAGAATTTCACGGAATTTTACCATATTTTCATGTATTTCAAAGAATTTATTCACAAGAATTAGAAGATTTCAGAGAATTTCAAAAATATACATATATTTCAAGGTATTTCCAAAAAAAATTTTATATTAAAAAAATAGATATTTTAAAAATTCCAAGGAACTTTCAGTTGATTTCAATAAATTGAAGGGATTTCAAAGAATTTGGAAGATTTTGGGTTATTTTTAAAAATTCTAGGGAATTCTCTAGACCTTTAAAAAATGTGAAGAGATTTGAAAAGATGTAGAAGGATTTTAAATCACTATTATTAATTATTATTAATTTACATTATTAAAAAATTTTTTGTTATTGATTTCAGTAACTTAATGTAATTTCAAAGGGTTTGAAATATTTTAAGGAATTTTTGTTCACGCTTAAACGTATTTTCACTGCGTTTCGCTGAGGATGGACGTGGGTACTCGTTGCTATCGAATGTCTCCATTCAAATTCATCTGTCGGTAACCGGCTGTGCTCAGAAATTTTGATTTTCTGTATTTTTCCACTTCTTTGACTAAATTTTCAGGTGAATACTAGCTCTTCTGATAAAAATCCGACTTAATTATTTTTTGTAACCTAGACTTAATTAATTTGTAAAAAATTAAACTGTTTTGTTAGAAATTCATCTTTTTTGGTCGCAAATTGAACAGTTTTGTTAAAAATTCGTCCTTTTGGATTGAAAATTCATCTTTCATTCTTAAAAATGTGAGGGAATTTTAAGGGGTTATAAATATTTTAGGGTATTTTTAAACATCCTAAAAAATGTCCAAGAGCTTTACAGAATTTCAAGAGATTTCAAAAGATTTCAAAGGATGTATAGTATTTTAGGGTATTTTAAAAAGACCTCAAGGAATGTTTAATTGATTTGAGTGATTTAATGGTATTCACAAGGATTTTATTAGACTTCAAAATTTTCAATCATTCTAAAGGATTTCAAAAACTCGCAAGGTATTTTAATAAATTTCTAAGGATTTCAGAAAATATCAGATTTCACAGAATTTCACGGAATTTTACCATATATTTTCATGGAGAATTTCAAAAATATACATATATTTTAAGTTTGTGGGTGATTCAAAACCAATCTATTTAGATTATTACATTTTCACAAATAGGAAAAAGAAACAATCCAAAAAAAAATATGCATGTATTTCTAAAATTGCTAATATTTAATGCATCTCTCTCTTAAAAGTGGGATGGAATGATTTCTAAATTCTGGCATGCCTTCAGTGTTTTCGTGTTAAAAAAGAAGGTTAGTTTGCCTCGGGATTTTGAATACTTCACCACGTTATTTTCTTTGCTAGTGATATTTTCAATTAAAATAATTTTTACCTTTTTTAATATAAATTAAAATAAAATTTCTATGTTTTTTCGAGACTGTGTTTTGTGACGTTAAACAGCTCTTCACCTGAAGTTAATTGAGTACCATTTTTCTTTTTCTAGTTTTAAAATAAATCCTTGAATAGATCGAATTTTTAATACTTTTTCAATCTTATTTTAAATAATAAATTCTATATCTTGGTCAATTTTTCACTAATGAATGCAAATTTGGATCATAAGTATATATTACAAATACCTTGTAGTTTCCTATAAATAATCCCTGATGAGGGGGTCTAAATTGGCCCCGAAACATGTTGGTTCCCTGGTAGTATAAAAAAGACGGATAAAGGAAAAAGTGAGAGGTTGGTTTTGGTTGACTTTTTCTCTTTTTCTCCCTCTTTTTTCTTTTGGTTATTTTTGTCTCTAATGAGCCGAAAAGTGAGGTAGTTTAGAAGTCTGTTTTTTAAATCTGAATTTTTTCTTGCTCACTTTGCATAAAATTGTTCATGATAAAATAGATTTCTGTTCGATCTTAATTTTATAATATATTTTAAGGTATTTCCAAAAAAAATTTTTAATTACAAAAACGAGATATTTTAAAAATTTCAAGGAACTTTCAGTTGTTTTCAATAATTTGAAGGGATTTCAAAGAATTTGGAAGATTTCGAGTTATTTTTAAAAATTCCAAGGAATTTTCTACAGCTTTAAAAAATGTGAAGGGATTTGAAAAGATGTAGAAGGATTTTAAATTACTATTATTAACTATTAATAATTTACAATATTCCAAATTTTTTTATTGATATAAATCATTTAATGTAATCTCAAAGGATTTAAAATATTTTAAGGAATTTTTTTTCACGCTTAGTCGTATTTTCACTGCGTTTCGCTGATGATGGATGTGGGTACTCGTTGCTATCGAATGTCTACATTCAGACTCATCTGTCGGTAACTGGGTCTGCTCAGGAATTTTGATTTTCTGAATTTTTCCACTTCTCTGCCTAAATTTTCAGGCGAATACTAGTGCTTCTGATAAAAATCTGACTGCAGACTATGGGATTTATGAACTTCAGAGGAGTTGTACGCTAAGGCCATTACCTGGAGGCTTATTGAGATTTAAGGTATTAAAAATGTTACATATTTAGAATTTTTGTCCTTAAAAAACATCAAGTAAAGCTGGAAGGGCAAAATATAATTCTATCTTTACACAAACTATGATGTACGAGTGTACAGTAGCGAGACCTGGAACTACCAAGAAAAGGATAAGAGTAAAATTAACGCGATTAACATGAAATGCCTGTGCATGATGTGCGGTCAAACGCTAGTGGATAAAGTCATTAATGAGAGGATTTTCAAAGAATATGGTGTGAAGCAAATACTGTTTGACAAGAATGAAAGAAATTCTTTGAGATGGTTTGGGCATGTTGAGGGAATGAGAGATGAACGACTGACGATAAAAGTGTATCAAGGTAAAGTAAATGGTAGTGTGCCCAGAGGCAGACCGCGAAAAGAATGATTAGAATGTGTAAATAAAACCATAATTCGAAAGAAACGTAACAAGATTCAGAAACACAAGAGATAGCATGAGAAAATGCATGGACGTGAAGGAAGCTAGAGTATTATGCCAGGACAGAAAAGTATGGCGACAAATAGTTTAGAAGAAATGCATGAGGAAGAGTGTCAGTGGAGTGAATGACGTCTGGAACAAAAGACTTTGGATACTAATGGGCCCAGGTGGGGAGCTTGACATGATGACTTTGGAAGGCTCTTCACCTGGGGTGATCGCTAGAGAGATTGATCAGCGACCTGGGTCGGAGGAGTGTTGCGGAACGAACGTGCTGTTGAAATAAACACCACGGTAATTCTTGATCAATCTAAAAAGCTTTACCCCCCCCCCCCCCCACATTATCCCTTCCTCGTCGAGTGAGTCACGCTTACCTCGAAAGGGATATGGCTTAATGGTATAATAATAATAAATAATAATGGTCAAGGTAAATGAAAAATTAGTCAGGGAAAAATCAGGGAATTTTGAAAATTAAGTGTTTCGGCCACCCCGTATACAAATTCTATCGGTAATTAGCAGTAAATTTTTGAAAACGTTACAAACTTCACATTCACGGCTAATGTCCTAGCAGTATCTAGCAAAGTATTTTAGGCGTGTGCCCTGGAACCTTGCCAGATCCCTTAAGGTGCTTCTGTCTGTAGTGGTGTCTCCCCTGACGATAATGGCTAATGATCTTGGACTTAAATTTCGCAAATAATGCAGCCAAATCGTTAGAAAAGAAACAACGTATCGAGGTTGGTTCGAAGCTTCGAGGAAACTTATGCGCAAAAAAGGAAGTCCTGAAAATGAGAATACGAGTTTATTGGAAAAAGTGTTCTAGAAAAAATATTATATTATTTATGAAGAATCGTACTGTATTTAACTAAGGAAATGAAAAACAATTTCAGAAACTTAAAAAATATTTCAATAGATTTTAAAACATTTCAAGAAGATTGAGATTATAAAAAAATTTAAGAGATTTTAAAAGTTTACAAGAAATTTTGACAGAATATAAATAATATCTAGAAATACATAGGAATATTATGGTTCAATCAACCCAATTTGAATGTATATCTAAGAAAAAATTTTTTTTTCAATTATTAAAACTTTTTTCTGATTTTGGACCAAAAATGCCCCCTTTTAGAAACGGATTTTAACAGTGGGTAAAAGTTATATTTTTCGAACAGTAGTTAGCCCTTCAAATTTTAGTTCGATCGAATATCCTCTGATCCTCTGATCTTTCTTGCCAGCACAATTTTCTTTTCGTATTGAATAATAATATAAAATTGTAAAATAAAAAATTAAATATGTGCTCAAGTTAGACGTTTCTTAAAATGTACAAAAAAAAACTTTCTTTGATTATGTTAATTGCACATTTTTTCAAAAAAATTTAAAAATGTTCTTCAAATTTCTTCAGCTTGAATCCAAGAAATTCTTTTACTATCGCATGAAAAAAAAAATTATGGTGTGCAAAATATGAAAATTGTTTAAAAAAGGCCAAATTCAAATTTTTCGAACCCAGGGAAAATTTTTTTTTTTTAAATAACTAAACAATGGCATGTTCCTTCGATTTGAACTGAAGAAAATTCAAGTAATACATGTTGAAATTTCTTCAAAACCTGTGCAGTTAACACAATCCCAAGTAATTTTTGTCACATATTTTAAAAAAGTAAATAGAACTTTTACCTGCTATCAGAATCCGCTACTCTAAAAAAGGGTACTAAGAATTTCTACTTAGGAAAAAAAATTATTATTTTACCAATATAATTGATAAAAAAAAATAGATTTCTCAAAGTAAAAATAAGATTCTAGATGTCCAAATATTAGTTTCTTGATACACATTACACGACCTTAACTTCAAAAAAATAATTAATTTTATCATTCCATAAACGTATCCAATTTTTTTTCTTTATTGTTAATCTTAATAACTGCATTTATTTATGCTTTCCTCATTTAGATGTTACGATATAATATGTATTTATATAACTAAAATTGAAAATTTCTCGTAAACCGTAAGAAAATTGCAAACGATCGTAAGGAGAAATCACTAAGTGGCTCTTTTGGCTGGCTATTTACCTGCGTTTCAATTTACTTTGATGTTATGTACTTACTCCACGCACTGGAGGATATCGTACGTAAAGTGAATTTTTATCGAAATCGATCAAACACTTTGCTCTTTCTCGCTCTGAAAGATGCGACACATCAAAGAAATTTACCTGATTTTTTTTAGTTATTGGTCGGTAATTAATAATAATGAAAATCTCAAGAAAAGATATAAAAATTCTCATATTCTGATCAAAGATATACATGTTCACAATTTATGAATTATTTTGTCAAAATATTTTTCACTGGTCATTATAATAAATTAGGTATTCATTTTTTCGATGAGCTCAGGGGAGCTGGAAAAGGGTAGAAAAAAAGAAAGAAAAAAAGAAAAAAGCCTTTTTTTAACCAAAATAGGACCCTTCATTAATTTATTGATAAAATTATCAAAGTTTTCGTCAAAATATCAGAAAATATTTATATTTATTTGATCTATAATACCTATTTTCGAAGTTTTAAATTAAATTACAGACCGAAAATTTGTTAAATATTATCGGCAGGATTTTTTTCTATAAATGTAAAGTTTAAAAATTTAATTACCAGAATTGTCCGCTAATGATAATTATAATAATATGACAAATGTCTGTGTTATCTCACTCGATAATTTTTTATTTTTATTTTCTTTGATTCAGCTTCGGAAATTCCTTACAAATATGGAATTTCGTTTACTCTTTTTCGAAAAACTGAAACTATTTCAATCATTTTGTCAAATTTGAAGATTCTGATTTTTCACGTTTTTCAAAACCGCTTTATCATTTTTTTCTGATTATTATTATTATTATCTTTATGCAAAAAAAAACATATAAGTGAATAAATAAATTAGGAAATAAAAATTAAATATTTGTTAGACCCCAAAAATCATATTCGATTCGTTTTTAAACTCAAGTTACTTTTTCGGTTTATTTATGCGAAGAAAGTAATTTAGAGTTGTAAGGAACTTAGAATACTTTTTTCATTTGCAACTGGCACAATATCTGAAGAAAAATTGAGGCTGAGAACAAATATTTCATTCATTTAAATATCTAAGGAAAGCAGTTAATCTTTCGAATGAAAGTTTTAGAAAAATTATGTAAAGAAATTATTAAAATCATTGTGAAATTATTGTTGCTAAATTGTTGTTGCCAGAGTAAGCAATTTTAAAAGTATTTAAGCTTACAAATATTTCTTGCATAGTTTTTGAAACAATTTTATGAAAAACTCATCAGTCATTTTTCAGAGTCAGTTTTTGGGGTGGCGGAATCAAAATTTGATAACAGAATTTTGAAATTCATATTGGCTAATCCAATTTTGCGAATTAAAAATTTTTAATTGGTGCCAATCTGATGATAATGGGTATAAAGTTTTTGGGGTCGCTGAATTCAAATATCGTAATGGAAACTCTAAATTCAAAATTTCTGATTCAATACGTGAATTGAGAATTTTAAAATATTTGATTATTATTATAAATTATTATTTATTGTGATATTATATATATATATATATATATATATATATATTTATTGAAGATTTAAAATTGAAATTGATTTAATTTTAAAGATGTATAATTAAAAATTCTTAAATTTTCTCAAGATTCAAGATTTTTAATTGTAAAACTGAAACGTATTTAATTTTTAATTGTGAATTTCCAAAATTAAAAACTCTTCACTTTTCATAAATAACAATTCTTGAATTTTGTCATGAGTTATCAATTTTAAATCTTCCAAATTGAAGAGACTTCAAATTTAAATCATCAAATTTACAGAGTTTTTCATTTTTCAACTTAAAACTTGCATAATTCTTAATGTTTAATTTTCAAAATCAAAACCTCTTCAAGTCTTCCATCTTAAAGATTTGGAATCTAAGGTTTCACAATAGAAAATTCTTGAATTTTGAAGAAAAAAAACGAAATGACAAATTATACAATTTTCAACATTTTTACTTTGAAGGTATGTTATTTCGAAGGTTTTTTGTTTTGTTTAATAGGTCAATTTTGAAGATTAACAATTGGGAATTCTCAAATTTTATAGATAAACAATTGAAGATTCATTAATTCAGAATATTTTTTTAGTTTAAAATGATGCAATTCTGAACGTTTTTTCGGAATATGTAGTTCAATTTGAAGATTTACAAATGAAAATTCATCAATTTTGAATATTTTTAATTCAAAACTCTGTAATATTTAATGTGTATGATAGAAAATGATGCAATTTTCAATGCTTTTTTTAGAACAGTTCAATTTCAAAGATTAAAAATTTAAAAATATTCAATTGCGAAGATTAAAAATAAAAATGTAATCAATTTTAAAGATGCATAAATAAAAATTCTCAAATTTTGTCAAGGTTCAAGAGTTTTTAATTTTAGATCTTCCGAATTGAAGAAACAGTAAATGTAAATCACCAAAATTACAGAATCTTTTATTGTTTGACTTAAAACTTGAATCTTGCACAATTTGAAATTTAAAATTTTCAAAATTAACAATTCTTCAATAATCTCATTTTAAATATTTACTATTCAAAGTTCTACAATTTTTTAAAGTTACAATTGAAAATTCTTGAATTTTGAAAATTTCAAATTATGCAAGTTTGAAGTTAAACAATGAAAAATTATGTAATTTTGGTGATTTACATTTACTGTTTCTTCAATTCGGATGATCTAAAATTAAAAACTTTCGAACCTTGACAAAATTAGAGAATTTTTATTCATGCATCTTTAAAATTGATTAAATATTTATTTTAAATCTTCACAATTGAATATTTTTAAATATTTAATCTTTGGAATTGAACTGTTCTAAAAAAAGCATTAAAAATTGCATCATTTTCTATCATACACATTGAATATTCAAGAGTCTTGAATTAAAAATATTCAAAATTGATGAGTTTTCATTTGTAAATCTTCAAATTGAACTACATATTCCGAAAAAGCGTTCAGCATTGCATCATTTTTAAACTGAAAAAATATTCCGAATTAAGGAATCTTCTATTGTTAATCTTCAAAATTGACCTATTGCAGAAAAAAAAACGTTCGAAATTATATGCCCTTAAAATACAAATTTTGCAAATTGTATAATTTGCAATTTCTTTTTTTTTCAAAATTCAAGAATTTTCAATTGTAAAACTTTAAATTCTAAATCTTTGAGATGGAAAAGTTGAAGAGTTTTTAATTTTGAAAATTAAACATTAAGAATTATGAAAGTTTTAAGTTGAAAAATGAAAAACTTTGTAAATTTGATGATTTGAATTTGAAGTTTCTTCAATTTGGAAGATTTAAAATTGATAACTCATGAAAAAATTAAAGAATTGTCATTTATGAAAATTGAATAGTTTTTAATTTTGAAAGTTTACAATTAAAAATTAAATACGCTAAGTTTCACAATTAAAAATCTTCAATCTTGAGAGAATTTAAGAATTTTTAATTATACGTCTTTAGAATTAAATAAATTTTAATTTTTAATCTTCAATATACATAATATATTACAATAAATAATCAGTTATAATAATCAAATATTTAAAAATTCTCAATTCACGTATTGAATCAGAAATTTTGAATTTATAGTTTCCATTACGATATTTGAATTGAGCGACCCCAAAAACCAGGGACACCCATTATCATAAGATTGTGACAATTTTCAAATTGTTGATAATTCATTAACACTGTACTAAATGATAATGAAATTCAATTAATAGAAGAAATCTCTCCAGAGGAATACTTTAATGCCTATGAATTGAAAATTCCGTATAACGGACCAAAATTTTAGCCAAAAATGAGCCCAAAAATTAAAAAAATGGTTTAATGGACAGAATTAAGAAATGAAAATAAAAATTAAATCAGTTATAAATTAAATAAATTAAATGAATTAAATAAAATGAGTAAATTATAAATTAAATAAATATAAAAAGATGTTCAAATTGTTGGTGGTTTATCCAGTAATCATTGAAATTTTTTATATTATGATGGAAATATCCTTCATATATATGATAGTTTATATTTTAACGTTCACACTTATTCAGATGTAATGGTTCATGAAAAACAATATATAAAAAAACGCTATCCAAATTTAAAAACAGAAAATATTATATTTGAAAAACTTCAAAGGAAGCAGCCTGATATGACATCTTGTGGAATTTATGCAGCAACTTTTTTAACGTCAGTAGTACTTGGAAAAAATCCTTCAATTATAAATTATTCTGATATAACTCTACTAAGGAAACATTTTGTATGACTAATTGAGGAAAATATATTACTAGACTTCCCTGAAATTACTGAACATTCACTTTTTAATTGATAAATTCTTTCTTCTTTTTCAATTCTTATTTATCGGATTTTGTTTAATATTGCAATATATATATATATATATATATATATATATATATATATCTAAATAATTTTTTATAACTTTGTAAACATTTTAATACATAATTTTTTCCAAATGAGATGCAGTCCACAAATAGATTTTTTTTTAAATTGCATGATTATATAAATTATGAATAAACATTTACTATTCAAAGTTCTACAATTTTTTAAAGTTACAATTGAAAATTCTTGAATTTTGAAACCAAAGAAATTGCAAGTTATATAATTTTTAAGATTTATATTTTAAAGGTATGTAATTTTGAACGTTTTTCTGTTTGGAATAACTCAGTTTTGAAGATTCACAAGAATTTTGTTTCAAAGAATTTTTCAAGATTTAATGAGAGAAGATTAAGATTTATAGGACCTCTAACTATTTTTAAAAAATTTGGGGATTTTATAAATTGGAATAGATTTCAACAGATTTTGATGGATTCATAAATATTTCCGAAGGTATATAGGAATTTGAGGATATTAAAAAAGGTTTACATGATTACAAATAAATTTGAAGCGATTTTGAAGATATCAAGAGAATTGATAGATTTCTACTGTTTCGTTACTTTTTACATTAATTCTTTCAATAAGGTAAACGTCCCAGTAATCGTGACCATAAGAGAGTTCATTGACTTCAAATATTTCGAAAATTGTTTTGGAAGGATGATTTAAAAAATGATTGGTACTGATTGAAGAATTAAACATCCTAGAATATTATGAAAATTGTTTTTACATTATATTTAATATTACTTTCTATTTATGAAAAATTAAAAGTCAAGAAACACCGATGTCCCAGTTATCATGATTTCCAAATCTGCCATGTACTAGTAATCGTGAGTCGTTGTCCCAGTCTTCGTAAAAAAGGTTAAGTTTTCTTGAAATCAGTTTTTAGCGATTTGGAGGTCTATTTCAAGTGTATTTTTGGATACAAAAATTTACACACTCGTAATTTGTATAATTAACTTTTTTGCAACATAATATAAACACAATGGCGAAATTTGATAAATTGCAGTGACTAAAAAAATCATGTGTATTTGGAGGTTATGTTCTGTTTACGTTGTCAAAATATCAAAACTATCAATAATTATATATCTATTACACATTTTTCTTTATATTATGCAGTATATATTAATGTTAGCTAATGAAAAACTACTCAATAAATATTAACTTTTCTGAAAAATGATAATAAACTAAAAAATTGATAATGAAATCACTAAAGTCATGTCAATATTAATAAATTAAATAAAATTTTGACAGAGTCGTCCTAGTCTTCGTGACCGGTCACGATTACTCGAGCAACTATGCTTTTGAAACGTCCCTATAATCGCGACCGATATTTTTCGAACTAGAAGGTACTAAATGAAGATTTTACTTAATTTTATGAAACAAAAATAATTTTTTATTACAAAACAATAATTCTCGCCTCGATCAAGTAATTTCTTGACATATTAAAAGCTTAAGCAAAGAAACGCCTTTCCTAACCTAAATATTAAGCTATTTTCCACGTTTCGTGATTTATCGCCACCGGCAATCCGAATGAATTTTTTTACCCATGTGCACTATTTGTATAAAAAAAAACTAATTTGGCTTCCACAACAAGCACTGTTCAAACTTACTTAAAAATATTTTAGGATTGTATTTTTATTCGGAAAATACTTACTTCTGGCCTTTACACCTCAAAACTCACGTTTACTGGGACCGTCCCGAATACTGGGACATCAACCTTATTCTCGTGTTATTTATTTCAATGCTGATTATCCTATAATTGTTTTCTATGTCATGATTTTATATAATGAATTACCTATAATCCATGAAATCTTTTGCAATCCCATGCAATCTTGCAATCTTGAAATCTAAGTGTACACCAAAAATCCGAGTCATTAACCCCTCGAGTCAAACAAGAAATTGAAAATTTTTAAATAAGGACCATCTTCAGAAACAGCACTATGACTTCAGCATTTTTCCTACCCCCTGAAAGATGCCTATCTTTTCTTTCTCAAACGATCTTCTTCTCTGCTACAAAGAAAAGGTGATAGTGATCAAACTAATTTTCGTTTACAGCTTATTAAATACAGATATCTTAGGCTGATTTTAGAAAAAGGGCAACTGTGTAATTTAAATTTCAGGTTGTTTGTAAACGCAGTGGTTTTCTCGATGGGCAGGAAATCGACGAATGGCTTCGTGATGGCTGCTGAAAAGTCAAGTAGGACACCCCGGAGTGCATTCTCGGATGCATCCCTGTTTCATGCTGAGTTTTACCTAATATTAAATTACCAAGTTTACGAGACATCGACGTGTTAGATTGAAACTCTGCTGGAGACGAGCAGCTTATAAACGAGTACCAAAAAATGGACCCACTTTGCCAGTTACGTAAGTCACGTAATCATATGCATCGAGAAAGGAAGACCAAAAAAGGTTCTTTCTCGCCATTGTTATTCCTACCAGTGGAAAGAGTGACGAGTTGCATAAAACGTGAGGAAGATATTGAAATAATCTCTCCAGATCACTATCTGCGAAATTAAATGGTTACGACATTATGTAACGGGATGGAAAACCCGTCTCAGAATATTTTGTTAGGATCGAGTAAAATGTGTTTATATAACAAAATAACATTAATTTAAGTCAAAACCATTCCCACACCTATACCAAACAATTAATAATAATTTTTTATTATTATTTAATAGATAATAATCGCTCCTTCAGTTAAAATTTTTGTTATTTTAGTAATTTTACTTCAGTGTAAATTATTACTTGGCTGCGTTTTTGCTAACGTGAATATTGATTTTTTTTCACCAAAGTATTATAAAATCCGTTGAAATCCCATTAAATACATGAAATCTAATGATATTCCTTGAAAAATCTTAAAATATTTTAGGCTCTCTGAAATCCATTGAAATATTTGCAAATTTTGGAAAGTCCCTGAAATCCCTTGGCATCTTTTTCAATCTCCTCAAATCTTATAAATCTTATGTAATCCTTTCAGATCTCTCGAAATTTAAGGAAATTCTTTAAAACCGCATATTAACCGAAATATTAAAAATAATATTCAAATATTTGAAACCCTACGAAATCCCTCAATACTTGGGAAATTCTGTCCAATTTATCGAAATATTATAAAATGTTTAGAATTTTTTTATATCCAATGGAATCCGTTGAAAATCACTTAAAATAATCCTATGTAAATTCTTTGAAATCTTTAACATTCTCTGAAGTTCGTTCAAATCATTAAAAATATCATAAAACCTTTAAAATTCTTTAAAATCGTTCAAAATCCTTATGAAGTTCTGGAAATTCTTTGCAACATCATAAATTTTGCTTTAGTATCAGAAAAGCTCTGCCGTGAAATCTTTAAAATCTTTTCAATTCCTTCGGAACGTTTTGAAGCTTTAGAAATTCCTGAAAATAATTCAAATTCTTGCAAGTCTTTTGAATTCCTTTTGAAATCGCTTGAAATCCTTTGAAATTCCAGGAAATTTTTCATATCTTTTGAACTACTTCAACAAAATTGTGTAAAACGGCGATTTTTCTAACATGAAGATATATAAACGAAAGAAACAAGGTTTCTTTCAGACAATCAAAAAGAACCCTAGGTTCGAAAAAAGTATGATCACATTTTTTGATGAATTGATGAATTGAAAATGATTTAATTAAAATATAAAATACTCTAAATTAAGAAGAATTCCAATGCTTTAAATGCTTTTATTTTGCAATTAAGTATTCAATATTTACGTTGAAAATTTTTTCAGGTATAGAAATTTAAAATTTTTAATTTTCATTATTATACCATTAAGCCATTACCCTTTCGGGGTAGGCGTGACTTGCTCGGTTGGAGAATAGTAGTGTGCATATGGGTATATAGGTATAAGGTAGGTAGGTATATAGGTATGAGGTAGATAGGTATATAAGTGTTAGGTATATATATTTTAGATTGATATGGAATTCTCGTGTTATTTATTTAAATGACACGTTTATTCCGCAACACTGCTCCGACCCAGGTTGCTGATCAATCTCTCTAGCGATCACCCCAAGTGAAGAGCCTCACAAAATTGTTATGTATGGTTCTCCACTTGGGCCCATTAGTATCCAAGATCTTTGTTTCAGGCGTCATTCATTCTACTGTCACTCTGTTTACAAACTATTTGTCGCCACACTTTTCTGTCCTGGCATACTACTCTGGCTTCCTTCACGTCCATGCATTTTTTCATGCAAGCTCTTGTGTTTCTATGGCTTCTTATGTCTCTACGGATTAATGTCTCATTTACAGTTCATGACTTGGAAAAATGTTTGGTAACCGGGAAATGACTAGAAACTTGTTTTTGTTTTTAAATACCTGTATGTATCTATATAATTATTATTTTATAAACAGAATATAGTCCACCCAGGATTAAATCAGGGTGTTCAGCGTCCTGAAAATCCTTGAAAATCTGGAAAAATCCTTGATTTTCTCTGCTGAAACATTTTTCGGTAGTTTCATGTATATAATAATTCATAACTTCGCCATTTTCCATTTCATTTCTAATTTTTTGTTTTGTTTGAAAGTAGAAAAACACACCTTTTTGAAAATACGTAGATTCTTCATTTTTATCTAGTACTATTTACACAGGGCTTCCGTAGATTTTTTCTATTGAAGATTCAACCTTTTAGTTAGAAATTCCTTTTTTTTTTGTTAAAAAATAATTTTTTGAACTGAAAGTTTAACTATTCATGTTAAAGATTCATCATTTTTGTTGAAAATTCATATCTTTGGTGGATAGCTTAACTACTTTGTTGAAAACTCATATTTTATTTGTAAAAAAATTAACTTTTTCAACTCGAAATGTAACTATTCCATTTTTTGTTGAAAATTGACTTTTTGAAATTGAAAAATCAAGTACCTATGTAATAGTTGAACCATTTGGTTAAAAAGTTTGCTTTGTTTGTTTGTATGCTCATCTCTTTGGTTAAAAAATTAACTGTGTTGTTGAAAATCCATTTTTTATTTAAAACTATTTTTTCACTCGATAATGTAACTTTTCCATTTTTGGTTTATAATTGACCTTTTTTAATTGAAAATTCTGCTTTACTGGTATAAGACTAATATTTTTGTTTGAAATTTTCTCTCTTGGTTAAAAATGCAACTGTTTCGTTGAAAATGAACTTTTTTGTTGAAAATTAATCTTCTTAGTTCAAAATTCGTCGTTTTGTTTGAGAATTAAATTTCATATGTTGAAAATCCAACTTTTTGGTTAAAGAATAAAATTTTCTTTCTTTAATTTAATAGTTTTTTGAGAATAATTTTTTCGGGTATGAAATATTAACTTTTTTATTTTTTTAATGATAATTCGTCTTTTTATTGAAAATTTAACTTTTTTTGTTGAAAATTCGACTATTTTTGGTTGAAGTTTAATATGTTTTGTTTCGAATATTCGACTATTTGGTTGACAATTCATCTTTTTAGGTAGAAAAGTCTATTATTTCGTTAAAAATTAAACTACATACTTTGTTGAAAATTCAAGTATTTTGTTGAAAATTCATCCCTTTTGTTCGAAAACTTAACTGTTTTGTTGAACATTCATCTATTTAGACAGAAAATTTGTCCTTTTGGATTGAAAATTCATTATTTTTCGTTAAAAATATTACTTTCTTTAAAAAATTCAATTATGTGGTTGAAAATTCACCTTTGTCGGTTAGATATTTCACATTTTTGTAAAAAATTCAACATTTTTATTGAAAACTTAATTAATTTGTCAAAAATTAAACTGTTTTGTTAGAAATTCATCTTTTTTCGCTGCAAATTGAACGGTTTTGTTGAAAATTCGTTCTTTTGGGTTGAAAATTCATCTTTTCTTGTTAAAAATGTGAGGAAGAATGAAAAAAACATTTAATGTATTTTTGCGGACACCCTCTTGTAGCATTTTTCATACGATTTCATATTTTTCACGATCAGAACTGGAAACAGCTTCAGTGAATAACTTATTGAAAGGAATTACAAATTCCTAGGAGTCACTTTTAAAATATTCTTAAATCTTTAAAATCTTCGGAAATACCTTGAAATATTTGAAATCCTACGAAGTCCCTCAATTTTTGTGAATAAAGACTGTAAAATCCATTGAAATATTATAAAATCCCGTAAAAATACATGAAATCTGATGACATTTTCTAAAATCCTGGAAAATTTATTTAAAAAATTGGGAGCTTTTAAAGTCCCTTAAAATCATTAATATGCTCAGAAATCTTATAAAATCCCTTGAAATCTTTTAAAATATTCTAAAACCTTATAGATCCCTAAAATCGTTCCATATCTTCTGCAATTCTAGAAAATTCTTTATAACTTGATCATCAAATGATCCACTTTTTCTCTGTATTATTTTTGTTCAACGTAATATTATTTAAGTACTTGTTGTGTTTATTATCGACAGTTATATGATAAATATTCACCAAACAAGAACCCATGGCCTAGCCTTTTCGACCTTCATTCGATAGGGAAGAAAAGGTACAGGTAATCGGGGGCAGATGACAATTCCGCCCTGGGTACCTGCGAACGGTTCCCCCACTACACGGCTTCCCCTCACTCAGCCGAACTGCTGCCGTCGATCCTGGTCAGCAAGAGTCCTTTGTACCTAATAAGGACTAAAATGCTGAACATAACATTTTTTCAATTTAGCACTTGGTAATGTATAAATATAATACTCGAAATCTGCGAATTATAACGATTCCAAAGATATGTTATTTGAGTTAAAAAGTTGAAAATTGAAGAATAGATGTTTAAGTTTATGTGAAGTTTTATGGAAAATTTTTCAGTATATTTTACTTAAATCCACTGCAGTAGCTTTAATTTATTGGTGCAATATTTTACTTAATTTAGGAAATTCCGGAATCTAAATTTTGACCACATTTGAGACCTTATTAAGTAACATCAAAAATTTGATTTATTTCTCAAACAATCCCATTTCTCAGAATTATCCTTAAATGATTTTAAATATCCAGTCCAAATGTGTGGATAGTGTCATTCCTATAGCTGAATTTGAAACTCATTAACAAACATTATAAATGTTTTTTAATGCTTGACCAATTTATATATGAAAGTTAATTAAAAATACTAATTTAATACATAAAAAGCAGAATATAAAGGATTTGCGTGGAGTAAGTCTCAAAAGTGTATTTTGCAAATCTAACTTTAGAAATTTTGAACAGGGACCAAAACAGAAAATTTCATTTGCTTAAGTGTCGAAAAAAAATTTTTAAACTGAATTCGGCAAATTTTGAAAATAATTATTCTTCCCTTCAAAAGTAATGTTTGATATTACCGACTCCAGACGTTTTACTACTGGCACTTCTATTTTCTCTTTATTAACTTAAGCCTCAACCAAAACAGACTGATTTTCAAAGCAAAAAAAAAGGAATTTTCAAAGGAAGAGTTGAATTTGTAACCAAGAAAGATTTTTCAGTCAATGGAGAAAAAAAATGTCAGCCAAAATGTTGAATTTTTGATCCAAAAAGACGATTTTCCTGCAGAACAGTTTAAGTTTCAACCCAAAGATATGAATTTCTAAAAAAGTTCAATTTTCAACACAAAAATATGAATTTTCTACCAAAATAATTGAATTTTCAACTAAAAAAGATAAATTATCAAGCATAAATGGAATACTTATATTTGCAGTTCAAAAATTTATTTTCAACTAAATAAAAACGAATTTGTAACAGAACAGTAAAACTTTCAACCAAATAAATGAATTTTTCACTAAATTAATGAGTCTTCAACCACAAAAATGTATTTAAAAAAAAAAATTAATACACCAAACAGTTGCATTATCAACCGAAAAGAATAATTTTCTACCGAAAAATATCAACTTTTAACAAAATACATGAATTTTCACGAACTATAAAAAGTAAGGAATTTTTAAACAAAGAAATTAATTTCCAACCAAACATTGAATAGTTGAGTTTTCGGTAAAAAAAAAAATAATTTTCAACCAAAAAAAAAAAACGTAATTTTCATTAAAAACTGAGATTATTAATTTTTTAATTTTAATTAGTTAATTATTAATTTGGAAAAAAATCTAGTAAGTTTAAGATATATTTAGAAGTTTTGGAAAGATTCGAAAATAATTTAAAACTTGAAAAGATTTTAAAACATTTGAAACAAAACGTAGATTTTTGAAGATTCTGAACAAAATATTTGAAAGCTTTCTAAGCATTTTGAAAGGTTTCAAAATAAGAAAATTTTTTAATCAAATTTCCTGGGAAAACTAAAAATGATTTTTTTATTCAAATTCTTCGAAATTTTTTTATCTCGATAATGCCTTGAAAACTTTAAAATTACCCTAAAATATTCAAAATCCTTTGAAATCTTTTGAAATCTTTTGAAGCTCTTGAAAATTTCTTGGATGTTTTGAAAATACCCTAAAGTCCTTTGAAATTAGGAATGTTTCTAAATACCCTAGAATATTGCAAAAAAGTTTAAGAAAATTCAGAAATAGGTATAGACCTGAAAGTGGTTAACCCATGGGTTAATTTATTGAAAGAAAAGTGACTAAAAAGCGATTTGAGAGAAAAGAGACTAAAAGTGATTGTGTGACAGCCCTAATTATTCTCGGCAGTTACTTAATGTTCTTCTTACATAAATATCCTACTTTTGCCATTTTTCTTTAAATCTCTGACTCCCTGACCAAAAAAATTACCCTCTTTTTCCTGATTTCCAGGTTTTCCCTGACCTGCGGCCACCCTGTTTAAACGAAGAAAAGCAAACACTTCTTTATTTACCAGAAATGATTTCCTTATTCTTCTTCAAAACAAGAAGCAGGAGCAGAAAAAGAAGAATATAGAGACCTGATGCAAATTAGATTTCAGTGTCAACATCTTATGAAATACAAAGCTTTGAATGTTCACAGTGTGTTCGAATCTTTCTTTTAACACTCAGCATAATTTGTTGGAGTGTCTTTGAATCCAGACTCTCAATCCCGAGCGTGCAGACACTAGAAAAATGTAAATCGAGACTGGAGAAGTGACTTTCTCATTTTCTCAATTTGATGCCATACTTTTCTTCTATGAGGCGCCTGCATTGAAAAATGTTGCCCTTGCTTGGCACCCACGCTTAGTTTCGATCGACCTGTTCGGATATAGCAGGTATATTGCAGTGGAACCCAGCTTTGGTAAACATCTCTCATGAGGCTGAAATAATATGTTACGAAGCCGAAGGAAGACGTTCTTGCTCGATAAATCGCTCGGCCGCTTCCTGTTATCTTTCTGTAAAACTCGTTCAATCCACGATCCTCGCCATAGATAATGGTGAGGATAGCTCGGGCTTCGCTCGAAAGATCCTCGCCCCAGACATTGCCAACGAGAAACGGGCGGAACAATTGAAAATTAATTAAAATATCCATGTGCTGAGCTCAACCATCAATGTCAAATTCAGCCAACCCTCTCTTCCCACAATGGAAATCGACAACGAAAATTTTATTTGCGCCTCATCAAATATGGCAGTACCCATATTAGGCTGATTACATTCGATATTGTAGAATTTCTTTTTAATGAAATTTAAAACTAGCTTTCAGGTGCACGCAAGGATGCGTGAATATAAAAATGCCCATACATCAGCTG
This sequence comes from Andricus curvator, assembly GCA_932195095.1. NCBI lineage: Eukaryota > Metazoa > Arthropoda > Insecta > Hymenoptera > Cynipidae > Andricus > Andricus curvator. The sequence goes on along the minus strand of CAKNYM010051769.1, from coordinate 179,146 downwards.
GACCAGGTGTTACAAGGCAAACGAATTCTTTTACCTGCTGCTTCTCCCGTTATAATTTTCAAATCTGAATAATTTTCCCACATTTTTTGATAATTAAACTCGTTTCATTCATCAAGCCATTACAAATATTCATTTACATTATTTAAATATCAAGATAATACAAAATTTTTATTTGGGAAAGGGTTAGAGGTAAAATGGAGAGCCGAATTCTGTTGGATGTCGATTAGAATTCTTGCGAAATAATTTTTAGTCACAATTATAAAACTAAACAAGTGAATTGTTGAAGGAAAAGGGCACATGTATGAGAGATATTTTATCACAGATGATGACAGTGAAAACCCCAAGAAAATAAGACTGAATCAAAGGCTTGCTGCAGAATGGTTTTAAAAATCGAAATTTCAGCATTTTTAACAAATGTTAACATAAAACAACACAGTAACAAAGCAAATTTCATTTTTCAGTGAATATCTACATGCCAAGACCATCATTTTTAACCATCTTCGAAGACATTATAACTTAAAGAAAAGTTCGCAGCATAGTGGTTTAAAAAAATGAAATTAATTTCTTATCGACTGATAACAAAAAAACATCAGGATGACATAGAGAATTTTATTTTTTTTATGCACATATACGTGCCAAGACCTTCAATTGGAGCTATCTTTCAAAACAATCGATCGAATAACATTACTATTACATGGAAAATTTAATTTCATAGTGAACATCTACATGCGAAGACCATCAATATTAGCCATCCTTGAAAACTATCATACTAGGAGAAAATATTTCAGCACAGTGATCTATAAAACGAAATTTACTTATTTCTCTAATATTTTACACACCAATAACAAAAAATCAATACTTTGACATAGAACATAGAGCATATAGAACATCGAACATCGAACTAAAAGAGAAGATTCCAGGAGAGTGTTCTAACAAAACGAAATTTCCTCATTTCTCTAATTGTTTAACCACTGATAACAAAAAAAACATCAGTATGAACTAGTAAATTTTTTGTTATGAAGATCTACATGCTAAGACCTTCAAATAAAGCTATTTGCGGAAACAATAAATTCCAGCATATTGATGTAAAATACAATTTCTTTTCCTTTTTTTATATTTTTCAACCTCTGAAAACAAAAAAAAGAATCACTATGACCTAGAAACTCTTATTTTCCAATAAGCATGCCAAGACTTTCAATTTCTGCAATTTTCTAAGGCAATTTAAACAATCCAACTAGAAGAAAAGATTCCAGCAGAGTGAGCTGAAAAAACGAAATTTCCTTATTTTTTAAATATTTTTTTTAACACTGATACAAAAAAAACATCAGTAGAGTAGAGCAACTTTGATTTTTCAATCCACATCTACATGTCAAAACCTTCAGTTTGAGCCATCCCTGAAAAAATCCGAGTAATAGAATAGCTTCCAGGATATAGTGTCAAAAACAGGAAAAAACGAGTTTTCTTATAAATTTGAGGAACCGATTTATTTATTATAACAATTTTCTTATTTTTTAAACCCTCATGAATTGTATTAACGTACACTGAAAGATTGAAATGCTAAAAAAAACGTATTTTTCTGCTATTCAATTTTTCATTGAATATGTTATGATTATTTATCTACTTTGAAACGAATTTTAATTGTTTATGAAATAGCGGGGTTGAAAAATGATGAAATTTTATATATTTTACAAGTTAGTCCAAAATATGAAAAGACAATGTATTTTTTCTGAAGTGATTCTCAAATTTTTAAACGACTAACATTTATTTTAATTTTAATGATAGTACTTTACCGTATGAGAAGAATAAAACGTTCTTTTTTTATGTCTGGAAAAATTAAATAATTTATACATTTAGGTAAGAGAACCTAATAAATACGACATTTTCCGGACTAACATTTTAAATTTATTTAAAAAAGAAAAAACGAATCGATTAAGTTTCGGAAACACATCTGGTTTCCCTTATCAGATCTGTATAAAAAACATATGTTTCATTACATAAATACCAACACACGAGTCTTTTTACAGGTATGAAATTAATTTCTTACTTATTCCTCCATTAAATTTTCTGTTACACTTTGGTTACATTATTTTTTGTTTTTTAGTAGTATATATTTTTCCAGCTCTACCTAAAAAATTTTTCTATTTCAATACATGACACTCACACATTATGAAGCACGGAATCTTATTTACCTGTTTAAGGTATTCTTCTCTTATATTTTTTATATATTCTGATTATCACATTATATTGCTTTTTTCTTTTTTGAGTAAATTTAAACTGTTAGTCTGAAAGATGTCGTGTTTATTAGGTTCTCTTACCTAAATTTATAAAGTACTTTACCTTAATTATAATAAAATAGGCTTACGGAAAAAAATCTGTACTTTATAAGTCTTATATAAGCTATTCATTTATTATGTTAGAAATCGATTTATTCATAGACTTGAAGTAGTTTTTCAAAAGTTTGTATCATTTTTCAACCATGTGTTTTCAACATTTTCAGCTTTGAATGTTCATTTACACACTTCATGATTCTTTAAACAATTACAGAGTTGTCTCAATAAATATATTTGTTTTGGCCAATTGTTTAAGTAATAAAAAATGGTTTGAACAATCAAAAATAATTTAAAAAATTGATAAATATTTACAAACTATCGCATAAATAATCAAATAGCAAAAAAACCACGTTTTCCAACGTTCTCGACTTACAACATACATTTAAATACACTAAAATTGTTTAAACAATGAGAGAAATGTTATTTATAATACATTAGTTCTTCACATTAATTCTCAAACTCGTTTGATTCAGAAAATATCATAACTTTTTGATTCATGACTTATACCCGATAGTTTAAATGATGGAAAATTGTTTAAACAATTAAGAATTATTTTCAAAGGTAATAAAAATATATGGCGCATCGACTAGTGGTAATCTGGGTAAAAATAGTTTCAATATTTTGCAAAACTCTCATTTCTTTAATTAGACGATGGTTTTTGAGGGAAAATAAAAGGATCTTATTAAGGTAGAAATTAAAATTTATTGTCGATTCGTATTCTTTGAAAGTACAAATTGATAAATGAATCCGGTAACAGTGACTTTATTTCATAGTAGAATTACCATTGAAATCAAAATGATGAGATTACTTTTTAAGTCATTTTATATTTAAATTCGAAATACAAAATTTTTTTTAAATAACAATTTATGAAAGATTTCACATTGGAATAATTCAAATTACAATCTAAAATTGCATTACATTCATACGAAATATTCTTATAATCGTGAAATAAAAGAACAAAAGCTACCATTTACTTTGCCGAGAAAAAATATCATCAGAAAGAATGAGGGGTAACAAAAGTGATAAAACCAATGTATTGATTTTTCAAGAAAAAGTTAATGTATATAAGGGTGATTGCCAAACGTTGACCACTGTAATTTCCTGTAATTCTCGACTTTTCCTTTGAATAACAAATTTTTTTTTAAATTATCTCAGTAGAGTATTTGTATCAAAGCACAATTTGAAGGTTTAACATTTTAGACGACTTCGTTTAGAAATCATAAATAAAAAAGTACGCAGAATGTCTTATCACGCACCTGTCCCAATCTACAAATTTAAAATAAAAAATTGCTAGATAATGTTGACAATATCGTTTAAATATCAGATATTCACAGATAACACTTGCATTGACAATAATTATCACAAATTTTGCGTATATTTTATATATATATATATATACCATTAAACCATTTCCCTTTCAGGGTAGGCGTGACACTACCCGATTCGGGTAGTGTTTCTAGGTTTTTCTTGTAGTTATAAATAACTACAAGTGTGGGCTCACCACACCCACGATGTGCCAACAGCACTCATGTCAGTATTCTTGAATGGTCACCCATCCAAGTACTAACCGCGTCTAACGCTGCTTAACTTCAGTGATCTGACGAGAACTGGGTTTTTCAGCGTGGTATGGTATAATATTCGATAACGCTCTAAATTAATCTATCATACTATAAACTGAAAGGATATCTTGAAACACAAAAGTTAAAATTAAACAAATAGTGAATATAGACATTTTCCAAAAAAATGTTAACATTTTTATCCATTCTGCATTTTTTATCAAAGATTTTTGAAACTTGTTTGCTTTGTCGTAGTCGCATGTAGGGTTTTATCTCAAAAAATATATGAGAGGCGATTTCGAAATTTTTCATTTTCCAAAATCTCATTGCCTATAAAGGTCAACTTTTTGGAAATCATAAAGAGTAAGGAAGTTATGGACATTTATATTTATATTATATGAAAAATCGATTTTTATAGTAAAATTTTTCTCATTCTCATAATGTATGTGTAAAGTTGATGCGATAATAGAAAAGATGTGTTCATTCGAGACCAATCGATTGACCTATAATATTAATACATTTTATTGAAGAGTAAGAAAGATATGGAAAAACAGATTTTCAACCAATTTCTATGAATATATAGGAATTTTTAACAAAATACATGAATTTTCTACCAAATAGGTAAATTTCCAATTTATAAAGGAAAAAGTTTTAACTAAAAATATAAATTTTCAACAAAGAAGTTAATTTATAATCCAATTGATAAATTAATCAATGTAAATAAAAGATGCAAATTTACATTCTTGCTTTAAAAATCATCATAAAGATGATTTTCAACCATAAAGGCTTAGAATTAAACTATTTGGTTGAATGTTGAACATTTGTTTGAAATTAGTTTTTTTTAAGATTCATAATTTTAGTTGAAAATTTATCTCTTTGGTTGGAAACTGAACTATTTTGTTGAGAATCTTTTTTTTTCGTTGATAATGTATACCTGTTTTGGCTGAGGATTTATCTGCTTTGTTGAAAATTCGTCTTTTCTCGGTGAATTCAACTGTATTTAATTTTAATTGAAAATATTGTTTGTTCATATATCAAATATTACAATTACATGCTTCGTTGAGGATTCATCTTTTTTGGTTGAAAAATCCACTACTTGATTAAAAGTTGAACTCCTTTATCAAAAAAAAATTATTTTGTTTTTATTGAAGATTCCTTATCTTAGTGGAAGTTTCAACCATGTGGCAGAAAATTAAACTATTTGGCTGAAAACTAACTTTTTTATTGAAAACTCATATTTTTGGATGAAAATTCAACTATTTGGTTAAAAATGCATGGTTTTTGGCTAAAAATGAAACTACTGTGTTGTAAATTGAACTACTTTGTTAAAAATACATTTTATTAGTTAGCTTTTTGATCGGAAATTCAAGTAGTTCGTTAAAAATTCTTTTTCTTTTGTTAAAAATTAAATTTTCCATCAGAAAATTTAACTATTCCATTTTTGGGTGAAAAATTGTGCTCTATATAATTTAAGTTTAATTTATTAGGTAGAAGATTCATATATTTTGTTATAAATATAAAATTGTCTTTTTAGGTAGAAAATCAAAGATTCATCTATTTTATTTTTGTTGAATTCAACTTGTTACCAATTTTTTGGTTGAGAACTTATCTTTTTTAGTTGAAATTTCAACTATTTTGTTAGAAATTCCTCTTTTCCAGTTAAAAATTCAACAGGTTTGTGAAGCATTCGAATTTTTAGCTTGAAAACTTAACTCTTTTGCTGAAAATGTGTCTTTTTGAGTAGAAAATTAATATTCGTAATATTTTAAAATGAAAAATCAAATATTTCTTTATTGTTTGAAAACATATCATTTTTAGTTGAAAATTCATATAGTTTATGGACGGCCCTTAGGTTAATATAATTTCGAAACCTACAATCCTTGAAGAGAGGAAAAATAATGAAATGTTCGATTTTATCGACGCATGTACACTGTACAGCGTGCGGAAAATGGTTACTTTTCCGCACCGATACGCATGCGCTCTTGTTTGAAAAATACTTTTCCACATGGGTGAGTAGTACCGAGGACAGAAAAGTAGGGAAACCGAACTTGGGACAAATAAGTTTAAAATTAACATTTTTTATTCATATTTCAGTTAAAAATAACTGTAACCTGAAGCATTTTCAAAAACTGGAACGGAATCTTCCTGGATCCAATTGTTTAATTCATACATGGTTTTAATTAAATGGAATATCTAAGTTATACATTTTCGATAAAGGTAGCATGTAGCTCTCTGAATATTTATCACATTTCGGCCATACATTTTTATTTCAATAAAATGCATGTACATTCAAGACTCAATATAAGGCTTAATGAACGAAGCCGAGAAAATCGACGAAAACTATTCGAATCTTTATTCGCGTGTATCGCGGATTCTTATTCATTTTATGCATTTTTTTGTTGTTCTTGACTAATTTCCATACGATCTTTTCTTTCTTGCAAGAAAAATTGTTAAAAAATGTTGATTAATTATCTAAAATGCAGTTAACGGTGTTGATTGGGATTCTGAAATTCGAGAAAACGCCGTAACGGGCAGTTACGGCTCTCTTCGAATTACGGACCTCAGAAATAGACCTGCCGTGATTTGAGAGAATCCCGTTCACGGCAAAAGAATATAATAACTAATAATAAGTGCAGTTATGGCGTTTCTCGAATCACAAACCTTTTTTCTCGGGGTTCGATGATTCCGGAGAACGCGGTAAGCACTTACGGACCTCTTCGAAATCACGAAGGCTCCAAATCGCCGTCCAATAATTTTGGTAAAGTCCGTAACTGCCCGTTACGACGTTTTCTCGAATTTTGACGTCACGTATTTAGTCGTCTCTGATTTACGCCTGCAGTTAACGGTCAGTTACGGCTCTCTCTCAAATCACAACTCGCCAATCTTTGCAGTTAACGGTGTTTTCCAAAAATTATGCAATAATTATTTTTAAAGTTATTAACAATTTAAAAAAATTATTCTAATAAACAGTTGTATCTTTTTTCACGATTCCAACGATATATAAAACTCTTTTTTCGATTTTTCGCAGTTAACGGTGTTTTTCCAAATCAAGGCAGTATAGCAGTATCTTTCGGTCCAATCTTTCGTTTTTTCTCTCTAGGCTCGGGCTTTTTAGGTTCAATTTTCGGTTTATGATCTTCCACTTCAGGTTTTGCAAATTGATCAGGTGGAGGGGGAGAAGCTCCAACTAAAGTTCCATATCGAGTCTTGTGCACCAAAAACTGTATACCATTTATGGAAGCAACATACGTTCGAAGATTATCAGTTCCACGTGTTGGACGTTTGTTCCCATTTAATTTGATAACATTGAGTATTCGTCTATACTCATCTCGTTCAAAAACGAACTTGTAGCTCGACCTTATGGTTTTACCCAATACATTAAATTGAAAGAATCGGTGGTAATCAGTATCGGCAATTGTCCGAACAATATTAGTATTGAATGTTCGGCCAGACCTCCTCCCTGATCCTGCAAACAGAGTAATTTCTTCCACGTGAAATTGTTCCGCTGGAACATCCTCGATGAGTGTTGGTTGTGGGTCAGGATCTACTGTATCCAACGGCGGTACATAACGGACTCCCACATTTAATTCTGTAAAAAGAAAATAGAGATTTATGAAAATTTGCATATTTTAGTAATTTCAAAAATTTTGAATGACACAGGCCGACCAAAGGATTTTGATGTCCTAAAAACGAATCCGTTGTCCAAATTTTTCCTATACGTCAGGATTTCATGATATCCTTAAGTAAGTAACATTTTAAAAGAATCTACAGCCCAAAAGTCTCACAAAACAGCGCATGTAGCATGAGTTTTTCTAAAAATTTGGTTAATAATAGGGGAATAATTTCTTTTAAATAAAATTAGTATATAGGTACTATATTGAATTTAATATGAAACCCGTAAGATTTCAAGCCGAAATATATTGCATTTTCAACAAAATAGTTGACTTTTAAACACGAAGAAATCAATTTTCAACCAAGAAAGATAATTTTTCAATCAAATAGTTGAATTTTCAACGAAAAAGAATTATTTAAACCAAAGACTTGCATTTGAAATTGAATACTTGACAACTTTAAAGCAAAGGAGACGAACTTTCAACCAAAAGTTGGATTTTCAACTGGCAAAGACGAATATTTATCCAAATGGTCGAATTTTCAAACAAAAAAGAATCAACATTAGCAGTTGCATTTTTAACAAAATAGTCGAATCTACAAACGAAATAGATTAACTTTTAAAAAGAAAGATGAATTTCCAACCAAGAACTTCACTACCAAAAAGATGAATTATCAACAAAGCAGTTGAAGTTCGGAACAAAAACTTGACTTTTTAACAAAATAGTTGAATTTTCAACAAAATAATCAATTTTTCAAGAAAATACTTCCATTTGTAACCACATAGTTCAATTTTCGATTCAAAAATATGAATATTCAACCAAACAGTTGAATTTAAATTAAAAAATTAATTACAACCAAATAATTGAATTTGTAACAAAAAAGTTGAACTTTCAAGCAAAAGGGACTAATTTTCAAGAAAACAATTGCATTTTGAACCGAATAGTTGAATTTTCAAGCCAAAAAGATGAATTCCTTATAGAGGAAATTTGAATTTTCAACCCAAAAAGAGGATTTTCCAACAAAAAGGTACATTTTCGACCAAAGAGATCAATTTTCAACTAATATGATGAACCTTTGAAAAAAAATTAATTTTCAATAAAGAAGTTCAACTTTCAGCCAACTTGTTGAATTCTCAATCAAAAAAGAAATTCTCCAAAAAATATAACAGTTTATAGACGATTTTTTAATAAAAATGGTACATTATGAGCCAAAATGATAAATTTTCACCTAATATGAATAATCTCAACAAAAAAAAGATGAAAATGAAAAACAGTTCAATTCCACCAAAAAATGAAAAATGACGAATTTTTAACAAAATAGTTGAGTCCTCAATCAAAAAAGTTTAATTTTTTACAAAACAGTTGCATTTTTTACCGAAAAAGTTTAATTTTTAAGAAAACAGTTGCATTTTCCACCAAAAAAGATCAAATTTCTTTCAGAAGAGATGAATTTTTAAACCAAAAAGGCGAATTCTCTAGAAAACTGTTGAATGTTTCACCCGAAAATATTAATTTTTTACCAAAAAGTTCATTTCTAACCCAATAGTTGAATTTTCTACAAAGTAATAGAATTTCAAACAAAACCGTTGAATTTTTAACCAAAGAATATGAATTTTCCAAAAAAATTCATTTTCATACAAATAACTGAATTTTAAACTGAAAAAATCTATTTATAACAAAAAATGGAATAGTTAAATTTTCAGTTAAAGAAATGGATTCTCGACCAAAATAAAAAACGATTTTTTAACAGAATAGTTAGATTTTCGAAAAGGAGATGGATCTTCGACTACTAGAAAGAATTTTGAACAAAATAGTTCAACTTTCAACCAAGCAGTTGAATTTTTAATCAAAAAGATTGTCTAACAAAAAAGACGAATTTACAATGAAAAAAAAAAATTCAACCAAATTGTTGAATTTTCAATTTGAAAAATGAATTTTCAACAAAACAGTTACATTCTCAACCGAAGAGATAGATCTACAACTAATGAAATGAATTCTAAACAAAGTAATTCAACTTTCAATCAAGCAGTTTATTTTCAATGAAAAAGGTTAATTTTCTACCCAAAAAGACGAATATACAACAATATACATAAATTTCTAACCAAATTGTTGAATTTTTCATTAAAACGATCAAGTTTCAACCAATAATGAAGTAGTTAAATTTTCATTTAAAAAAATTAAGTTTGAAGAAAATAGATCTACAACCAAAAAAGATGAATTTTCAATGAAAAATTCAAAAGTTAAATTCTCAACTCAAAACTAAGAATTTTTAACCAAAAATAGAATAGTTAAATTTTCAGTTAAAGAAATTTGTTTTCAACAAAAAAACGAATTTTCAAAAATATTGTTTTAGCCTTAACCAAATAGTAGAAGAACTACACAAAAGAGATAAATTTGGAACCAAACGAATTATAAACAATTTTAGAGATCAAAATACAATTACGACTCTTTTTGTTGTACATTTTTTTTGTTAAAAAAAAAAACAACAACAAAAAACCGAAAATTTGGTTTTGTTTAGCATATTACTGAAAATGTAAAATTGTTTTGTTTAGAAATAAATCACTGAAGAGGACTCCCACATGAGTCGAAACGTCTGATTAGAAAACACAGTTTTTTGATTACTGGACCCTAAAGCCCATACAAAGAAACAACATCTCATCTATTAATACAGTTCGCATTTAAGTGAGAAAAACTAGAGAAAGGGGAGAAAAGGGAAGTTTTTTGAAAACAGCGGAAAAATAGCAATTCTATAAAAAAATAGATCGAGCGGGGAATAGGGGAAAGAGTACTTTGGTACATAAAATGGTTAATAAGAAGGTAGATTTCATTTCGATCGTGAAATAATTTAAATAGTTGTTTGGTGTTAAACAATTTAATGCTAAGACATAATTTATTCCATCAATTAAACTTTGCAATGCTTATTCAAGTTCATAATGATAACAAAAGACAAAACATTTCGGTAAGAAAATGAAATTCGTACTAAAGCTTTGAAAGAACAAAATGACTTGAATTTGAAACTTACCAAGAATATTAAATAAAACCGCAAAAGTAAGAAGTATATTGCCGATAAGGATCTTCATTGTTTCTAGCAGATTTCGTGCAGGTAACTGAGAATGAAATATAATTACTTCTATATTTATATAATCCCTACTTGATATTGTAACTGTGGTCTGACTCGTAAAACATTACAAATTATTCAAATTTACAATGCGTGCAGACAACGTGGCAGTAGCAGTAAATATCATTTAAATAGAACAAATAAAACAAACTTGAAATAGCGATTTACAGACCTAGAGTTGTATTTTTTTTCGTTGATAAAACTGTCATCGTCTTTTAAAAGCATATGAACCTGATTACGAAGATAAATTAATAAATTATTTATTGCGCAATATTTTTTAACTATACTGAGTACGTTGACGAGATAGTTATAAAAATTCAGACTTATTTTGCTTGGTAATTCATTTATTTGTTTATTTATTTTAAAATATTTGTTTTAATTTTTCATTATTAACCTAGCTTCTGAAATGATATTAACCAAATTTGAGAGTTTCCGCATTATTATTCACTAAGTGCTTCAATTTTTTTACAAATGACATAGTTAGCATTCATATTTTCAGTTTTTTGATAATGAGACTATCGATACCAAGAGATGACTTCTTTCATTGACAAAATATAACTTAAATAAAGAAATGCAAATTTCGTTTCTATAAATTTAGGAACCATTGGTATCAGTGTTTAGACAATCGCAATAAATAAAACTTCAAAACTATCTTATAAACATTTTTGAGAATTAGGTAGAAAATAATAAAATAATATTTTCCAATTCATAAGCGATGCTTCCAGACTTAATTAAAAAAAAAAGAATTGCACTATGCCACGATTCGGGAAACTAATATAATAATAATAAAATAATAGTTTAAAATACATTTGGAATCATTATAAAGGTTTGGATGTTTGCTTACCAGGATGATGAGGAACGCATTTTTTGTCGAGTTACAAAAGATTAAGATGTAGTCGAATTGAACCACACTACATTATAATTTTTTATTTTTTTATTTTAAGTATTATAATTTACTATTGTTTAATTTGACTACATCTTGACCTTTTGTAATTCAACAAAAAATGCGTTCCTTATCATTCTAGTAAGCAAACATCTAAACATTTATAATAATTCCAAATATGTTTAAACTTATTATTTCACAAAATCTAATATTTAATATGTATTTCGTATGTTTTTATGTTCTTATGGGTAATTGTTCTTCACCGAAACGTCGCATGATCAAATTGGTTTTTTGAATAAAGACTAGATGTGTCGTTTCAGAATTGGAAAAAGATGGTTTTATTTTATTTTTTCCTAATCCTTAAAGATTGTCATTCATCATTCCCAGACTATAAAAACTATTTTATTTGTGCAGCGAATCAGAATGCTCACGTAAAGAAAGGGTTTTCATAAAACATCCATGTCGCACATCTTCAGAATGTCAATTTTCATATTCGTTGTCACGAATATTTTCTTCGATCGTGATGCCTCCACATTGAATCAGTTTTATAATTTTTACAAAAACTTCTGTAAGACAAATTTTTTCCGTATAAATGTATCAATCTATGCTCAATTGAATAACTAATTAAATCTATTTTGTTTAATTGATACATTGTGTAAATTGAATTAAATATTTGATCTAAACGTTTTGGATTATCGTAGTATGTAGGTCTCTTGGAGAGTCACAAATATTTATTGAAATGAAAGAAATGAAACGAAAAACAATCGACATTAAAGACAAGGTTTAACCTTTTTAGCTCAATTGTAATTTCTTAAGAGTATCATCATCATCAACAAAAAATATATAATAAATATGTGTCGGTTATATTGATATATTTCTCTGTCTTTTATATTTCTGGGTACTCTTAGGACCTTGAGGTTCAATTTGGGGTGTATGATCACCCACTTCAGATATTAATGCTACTTGATTGGATGGAGCCGATGCTCCAACTATATATCAAAATCAATTTTTATGCATAAAAAATTGTATTATTTATTTATTTTGTTTACTATTAAAATTGGCAGGAAAAATTAATAATTGGTCAATGAAGAATCTGGAATAAACCGAGGAATTTTTTGAATTATGTTTTTCTGCAATTTCATCAAAAGAAAAACACATTACCGATAAAAACTTGCATTTTTTCCAAATAGATTTCATTTACATCTATATATACTAGTTCTGTGTGCTTCAAATACTGAATAGTCTAACACAGGACCAACAAACAAAAACTCTTAAATCAGCCAATGATTAAATAATTAAATTCAGCTGAAACAGTTGAAGCAAATAAACCATAAGAAACAAAAAAATCGGTTAACGGATTAATCACCTGAAGTGCCGAAAGGATGATTAATTGTTTGAAGTACACAGTACTGGCAATCACTACCCTAATATTTAATCACACTGTGACTCATAAAACTTGAGTAATTACTTAAATTTACAATGTGTTTAGACCAAGTAGTAGATGTAATAAGATACGTTTTAACTGAGAAAACTTAAACAAACTTAAAACAGCGATTAACAAACCTTGAACTGTGTTTTTTGTTGATAGAATTGCGATCGCCTTTTGAAAATCATATAAGCCTAATTATAAGGATAAATAATCAAATTGCCAAGCTGGTACAATCTTGTTTATTTTTTTATTGATTTCATTGTTGTCACAAATATGAACTGAAATAAAAGACATTCAGTACTAAATACAAATTTCAAAATTTTTAAATGAATAGGGAGTTTTGAACTGTATCGTCATATGTAATTCACAAAATATTTATCATAAATTAGGAGGCTGTTGAATTTTCAGTCTTTTGAATTTATTCCTAGCCCCAGGCCCTTGAAGTTCAATTTTCGCGGTTCCATCTTCAGATGTTGCTTCTACTTGATTAGGTGGCGGGGAAGCTCCAACTATATATCCAGAACGAGTCTTATGCACCAAAAATTGTATGCCGTTTATAGTAGCAACATACGTTTTAAGAGTATCAGATCCACGTTTTGGACGCTTATTTCCATTTAACTTCACAACATTGATTATGCGTCTATATCCATCTCGTTCAAACACAAACTTCAAGTTTGTACCAAATATATTAAATTGGAAGAATCTGTGATAAACAACATCAGCAATTGGCCGAACAGTTTTAAAAATACGCCATGGATTCCTCTTATTTCCTGCCCAAAGAGTAACATCTTCCACGTGAAATTCTGCCCTTGGTACATCCTCGATGAGGGATGGAAGTGGGTTAGGTTCTAGGTTATCTGGCGGCCGGTTATAGCGAACTCCAGCATTCAATTCTGTAAAAATAAAATAGAGATTGACAAAGATTTGCCAGTGTTAGCAGTTTCAGCAATATTAAATAATTAACCCTCCGTCACACAGGTGGGTCGTTTGCGACCCATTCAGATTTTCCCACCAAAGTAGTTGATTAATTGATTGATTATATAATTGATTAGTTTATTAATAAATTAATTAATTGTTTATCTGATTGAATAATTGATTAATTACTTGATTTTCTCGTGTAAGTAAAAAAAAATGTGTGACGGGTATCCTGGTATACTGGGTATAAATATATCACTAAAAACCAATCATAGAACTTTAATTAATACACCACCTTTGGAAATTGTCGGTAAGACTAGCACGAGTACTATCAAAAATCACTGCTAAGTTTGAACAACGATAACTAGGTCGAAAGTAGAATTAGATTTTTTTTCGACCGTAACAAAGATTATAAAATTTGGCATCAAATAACCTCTAGCAGATATATTTGAAATTTTTGACGAGGATACATCTTGTGAGAAGATGAAAAAAAATTCAAGAATTTCTCGGATTTTGTACCTCGACTTGAACTTGTGTTATGGCTTAGGAAAGTTGTATCGAAAATCTGAAATTCACACCACGCAATCTTTGAAACCTTATATTTTATTTGAGCTAATCAAAAATTCTTGATCATTCCTTGGAAACCCATTAAGGTTGAATAAGTTTTATTAGCCTAAATTAAATATAAGGTTTTAGAGATTGCATCATATAAATTTCATTTTTTCGCTGCAGCTTTCCTAGGTCAAGTGACGAGTTGAAGTCTAGGTATAAAATTCGAGAGGCTCTTGAATTTCTGTTAAAAAAACTTCTGGCGTGCTGTATCCTCTTGAGAAAGACAAAAATATATTTGCTAGTGCTGGTTAGACGCGGAATTTCACAAGATTTTCAACCATTTAAAAAAAAATCTCTATCTCTTTTTATGACCGAGTTATAGTGGTTCAAAGTCAGCGGTAGATATTTAATAGTACTCGCGATAGTCATATCGACAATTTCCGATGGTAGTGTATTGTATCAGTGTATCAGTCACTTTTTTCAGTGCTCTCTTCTTTATTTCCCTTTTTCCCACGAATTTTATAATCTTACTAAAACGATTGGCTTGGAATGGAAACGACATTCGCACTGAAACTACTTAAACGTTTATAGAATAAAAGGAACTTGACATTAAAACTTACGGACAAGATTAAATAAAATCACAAATGCGAGGATTATATTTCCAATAAGAATCTTCATTTTCTTCAGATAGATTTCATGTAGGGTGACTGAAAAGTTTGGAATACATTTAGTCCTATGTATAGTAATCCCTGCTCGATTCCGCAACTATACTCGACTTGTAAAACCTCCGGAATTACTCAAATTTACAATGTGTATAGACTACGTGGAGAGCTAATAAAATAAAATTGTAATGATCACGAAATCGAAGAATATACATTTATGTTTGTCTACCATAAGCTACGTCGTATTCATCCTATGTAATAAATCAACTGAACAATGAAATTGTAATTTTAGGTTGGCAATGCTTTGTTATCTTCAAGAGACCTCTTTACGAAAACAATTTTTTGCGTAATGTGATCTTTGCATGATTTATAACAATTGCTTTTTTCAGTATTAAATAATTTACTCTTTACATTGGTGAAAGAAAATGTGGGTTAAATACTTTATTTTGCAAGAAACTAAAAAACAAATTGGTAATATTTTTACTATTAGAATCATCTTGAGTTTCTAAATCGCTTCTACCAATCATAGAAGAAAAGCGAAGGTTGATTTTGATGGCCTTATTTGCTAATTGGGAATCTCAAATAAAAAAGTCGAAACAGTTCTTTTTGCAGCGACCCTATTTCGGAAATTATTCATTTTTATATTATTATTATTTTTTTTTTAGAATTTTGATGTAAGTAAGTTGCTGACTTCAGTGTTCAATTGAATTGAAAACAATTTAATTACTTGAAACATTCTGGCAGACGATGGTGGGCCTCTTCATTGATATATTATTTCTGTACAATTAGAAATAAAAATTATGTAATACTAGTTGGTTCTTTCAGGAACATGTACGAAGGTTTGGTATAACAGTTTTTGTAAATTATATTGTTTTTTTTTAAATAAAATTGCAATTGTCTTTTGTATAACCTATAAAATTAATTATAATTAAAAATAAACAAATAACCAATAAAAGAAATTTTCTAAAGCTTTCAATTTTGTGATGAAACTTATTCTTAAAATTGACCACATTGCTACAATAATCATTTTTATATACCTGGTTTTCTACGGTGGTTGAACTCTAAATCAGCTCTTCTGTCACCTGTCAAATTTAAGATTTTATGGTATTCAGAAAAAAGATTCTTTGGTTCAAAGAAAAATATTTATTGGCTCTCAGTCAAAGAAATGGTTTGAGTTTAAAAAAACATAGCACTGTAGTACATGCAGGTATCTAAATTAAGATGAAAAAATCGATGCCTTATCGTTCAGTTAACAATGTGAAAACGTTTACAAATAAAAAAAATTAAATGAAAAGTTATTTTAGTTGAAACTCTTTGTTTAGAGATAGCTGTATTATTTTGTAAAAATTAGGGTAGACCGGGGCGAGATGAGCAGTCATCATTTTCAGTGAAATATTTGAAATCTACTGTAGTTTTTTGAAATTTAAGTAGTTTTCTACATTCTGTGAACCTTCATGAATTAATTCCACTAAAGACGAAGTGTTTCAAAATTAGTAATTGCAATAAAAAAAAGAAAATTATAAATTGTGCACATTTCTTATCTCTGTGAGTTATAATTCTTCTGGAAAATTTTCTCTTCTAAGTCAGAGTCATAATTTCTTTCGACGATTCCCTGTTCTAAGTCAAAATGATAATTTCTTCGGAATGTTTCAAGACAGAATTATACTGTTTTTAACTTGGTTGGATTTCTCGTGAATTATAACTATTCGTACACTTTTGACGTAGGAAAAGAAGTAATAATGAACTTGCTAGAATGATAAAATTGATAATTATTATTAGTATAATATTACATTATAACAAGCCATTCTTTAAATCTTAAGTGCACTTAAATAAGACTCGCTTCAAATCAAATTTATATTTATTTTTTTCACGCATCTTGAACGTGAAAGAAAACAAACGATTTTATAGCCTAACTACTATATAAATTACTAGTTGACAAAAATTAAAATTTTCCATACCATGTGGCTTGAATTATATTCAATGTGACTTTTGATTTTAGACACATATCCATAAAGCATCCTTGTGATGCACTTAAATATTCCAATGTATTTTCAAAGACTCATATTGATATCTAATGTTGATTGTCTGTGATTTCAATAAATATTTGTGGCCAATCTGCAACAAACAGAAAAAAAAGAAACTATAGATTGTGATTCATACATACTACCCATTCTTAATCTAAATGTGTCAATTTGAGCTGTAACAAAATGATTCGAGAATGATAATCAAAGGTAAATTGTAAAAAATTATTCTCAGGAGAAAACTATAGAGCTATAGAAAAAAAAATTTGTTTGTTTGCAATTTTATACGTGAGAAGTTGTAGGCTCCGGAAGCTACGATCATGGTTCCTTGAAGCAACCAATCCCGACGCCACTGGAACGTGTTCGTCATCCACTTCTGCTCCTTCTGTCCTAGAAGGTATGCAAGAGCGGAAAATTTACGCGAGATAAAATCGTGCAACACTGTTCCTTGCACATATATGACGGCTTTCTGTCACCATTGCGTTTCTAATTCCTTTATGGTTTCTGCCCTGATATTCAAGGCCTTCTCTGAGGACAAATTCAAGGGCCTGTAGTCAAGATTCGCTTTACAGATGGTATTGTGAAGCGTAACATCTCGCTTACTGTTAAAATAGTCTCGCAACTGTATAACTTGTGACCTACACAGTTTCCTGACATCTACAATGCCTCTACCCCCTCAATGTCGTGGTAAAACTACCCTTTCAATCGCTGAATTACTGTGGTGCATTCGGTGTTTCATCATTTCTACGCGGATGATTCTGTTTAATCGCTCTTTAATCGTTCGAGGTCGGTGTTCGACCATTTGATGAGCCCAAAGGAATACGTGAGGACAGGGATGGCATAGGTGTTGATTGCCCTGATCTTGTTTGCCGAATTAGGAAAACTATTCAGAACCAATCTGAGTCTTGTAGTGAAGGCAGTCGTTAGGCTTTTCTTAACTATCGTATGCTGAATACCCTTAGATTGGAGAATACCTAGGTATTTATATGACTCGCCCTCAGCCATTGCCTCGCTGTCATTCTCGAAATCGTTCTTCAGCTCTGCGGTCCCTAATTCTCCTCTGGTTAAATGCACTGTTCTGCATTTATCTAGTCCGAACTCCATGTGGATATCATTGGAAAACTCCTTTATGACATCGATCACTTGCTGCAGCTTCTGGTCCGAACTAGCGTATAGTTTCAGGTCATCCATGTATGGAAGATGGGTCACTTGATGACCATCCTCGTTATCATGTACTCGGAACCTATGAGACATGCTATTTAGTGTTTTGCTCACTGGGTTCAACGCTAAACAGAACCATAATGCACTGAAGGAGTCTCCTTGGAATCTACCCGTCGTAATGCGTATTGTTCTAATTAGTTATCCTTGGTTGTCCATGATCAAAATACTTCATTCTTGTACCCCAAAGCATCATCGCACGACTTAGAGAGTCAATTATGCGTGGGCAAATTTTGTATACTTTTAAGACTTCAAGCAAATAGTCATGTGGTACGGAAGGAAACGCATGCTTGTAGTCAATGTATGCCATGTGCAAGTTTCTTTGATTTTTAATTTATTATTATTATTATGAGAAGTTGTAGGCTCCGGAAGATACGAACATGGTTCCTTAAAGCAACCAATCCCGACGCAACTGGAACATGTACGTCATCCACTTCTGCTCCTTCTGACCTAGAAGGTAAGCAAGAGCGGGAAATTTACGCGAGATAACATCGTGCAACACTGTTCCTTGGAGTCAGGTCTCTACCCGCGGATGACCTTACGCGGCAGACGGGACAGTTGGAGATGAAGGTTTCACCTCTAGATACTTTCCTAGAACTACCAATTTATTTTATTTTATTTTATTTATTTATTTATTTTTTTTTTTTGAGAAGTTGTAGGCTCCGGAAGCTACGATCATGGTTCTTTAAAATCAACCAATCCCGACGCAACTGGAACGTGTACGTCATCCGCTTCTGCTCCTTCTGTCCTAGAAGGTAAGCAAGAGCGGGAAATTTACGCGAGATAACATCGGGCAACACTGTTCCTTGGAGTCAGGTCTCTAGCCGCGGATGATCTTACGCGGTAGACGGGACAGTTGGAGATGAAGTTTCACCTCTGGATACTTTTTTAGAGCTACCAATCTTCGTAGAATGTTATGAGGAACAGTGTTGACGGACCAGATGAAGTGATCCCAGAAGAACAGCTTTTTGCATCCGGTTCGCGATGGAATGAGCCTGACGCTGGCAAGCCGGAATCTTGTTGAGTTGGCTAACAAATGAAGCTTTCATACCTCCAAGACAGCCGATTATGAGAACTACAAGATGGACTTTGAAGCTTTGGTAGAGCCTGCTTAGCTCGAAAAGAAGTGCTTGATATTTCGTTCGTTTTTCTTCCTCCTTTGCCGTGATATTACCATCGGCTGGTGCCGAGAATTCAATCACGTAAATGATCTTGTTCTTCAGATCTTGGAGGACAATATCAGGCTTCGTAGCACTGATACGTTGAGTGGTCGAGAATGAGAAATTCCAGTAGATCTTACACTGATCATTCTCCACTACGGACTCGAGTTCCCCCTGGGCGTATGGCAAGACGGGCAATAGATCAACACCATAGAAGTGCCTCAG
>CAKNYM010051769.1:91695-159456 GCA_932195095.1 Andricus curvator | reverse complement strand
CTTGTCTTTTGTCAGATGTTATGACAAATCTTGTCCGCCACAAGAGCATAAGCTCTTTTATGCATCTCACTATTTTTGGATGCACCTCCATGCATTCAATGAGCTTAATAAGTAGCTCATGGTTCGTGTTATCGAATGCCTTACGGTAGTCAATCCAAGCCATGGACAGATTGCGTCGATACCTGATCGAGTCCTGGGTGATACACCTGTCTATTAACAGGTTCTCCCTGCAACCTGCCAGACCTCTCTTGCATCTACGTTGGTCAACTATTGCACTCCATACCGGCTCGATAGATGTTAATATCCTCTCTTTGAGGATGCCAGTGAATAGCTTGTAGCTGGTGTTTAAACAAGCTATGGGCCTGTAGTTCTTTGGACTTGACAAATCTCCAGTCTTAGGAATCAATACCGTGCGTCCTTCCACTAGCCACTGCGGGACTCGTTGTTCTCCGTTTAAGAAAGTAGTAAATATACGAGCTAGATGTTGGTGCGTAGAAGTAAACTTCTTCCACCAAAAGTTGTTGATTTTATCTGGCCCGGGCGCTGAAAAGTTCTTAGTTCTAGCGATAACTTTCTTCACTTCTTCAGCAGTAATTAGTGGACACTCTTCCTCTGGACCTTGTAACCTTTG
Source organism: Andricus curvator (assembly GCA_932195095.1). NCBI lineage: Eukaryota > Metazoa > Arthropoda > Insecta > Hymenoptera > Cynipidae > Andricus > Andricus curvator. The sequence goes on along the minus strand of CAKNYM010051769.1, from coordinate 158,825 downwards.
CCTTTGGCAAAAGTTACGAAAGAGTGATATATCTGAAGCGTCTTCATTTAGCTGATAAGTATCTCCATATACTTGTTCCCAGAAGACTTGAATCTCTTCTCGACTAGGCGGGTTTTTAACGGCACGTGACGTTTTATTGAACAGACGGGAAGGATGAGTAGAAAAGGTGGAATTTTCCTGAATCCACTTTACTCGCCGTTCAAGGCGCTGTTTCGCTGTTGAAAGAGATCTTATTTTTTGAGTCCAGTGCTGCTTGATGGTCAACAGTTTACACTTGTTAAGCGTGTGATTTGCTTTCCTCAAGTTTCGAGCAAGTGCCCTAACTTTTGGAGTGAATTTTTTATTTAATGTTATGTAGCTAATCACGCACTGAATATTTGATGCATGCCGTCTCGCCGTTTCAATTTTGAATTGAAGCTGTGCAATACGCTCGCGAGTCTTACTCAGACGTACTGAAGTTTCGTTACTTCTACTGTCGCTAAGCAAGGACACCGCCTTCTCGTAAACAACGCAGTTCAGATTCCAGAGATTAACATCTTCGGGGAGCAAATCGGGGAGAGCAGTATTAGCTTCAGCTAATTTGTCCATCCTGAGAAAGACTTTTTGGTGGATAGATCTCCTATTTCTCATGTTAGCATTATCGGCTATCTGCAAAGGTGGTCTTGCTGGAACGGGTGGAATGTTCGATGGAGGATGTTGCTCTTCTTCTTGTTGATAAAGAGCTTCATATCCGTTTTTTCGCAAAAAGGATACCTGATCTCTTAAATACTGAGGCGTTTGATGAGCATATTCCGGGTGCATATTGACCCAACGGTCATGTAACCTCTGCATGAATCCTCTTCGCGACGGTGAGCTTCTTTGCCAACAGGTAAGGATGTCTCTCCTGAGTTGGTCTGACCATTTAAATCGATGTTCTCGCGTTTGTCCGGGCCCATTGCCTGGTCGTCGCCTCGGTTCGGTCCTATTGCCACTCCCAACTGAACCATGGCCTCCATCCGAGAGAGGCCTATTGTGGGTGGCACTGCGCGATACTGGTGTCGTAACCGCATAATTCATTGCATTGGGGAGTTAGCCCAAAGCAACGTGGCTGGTTTGGGGTAAGCGTGACTCTTTCGGCTCTAGCCGGGGATCAGGGAATTCATACGAGAAAAATGAAGGAGAAATTTGTACGAGTTGGTAGAACGCCGCGCCCCCCCCCCCGCGCGATTGTTAAAATGTTCTACAACTTCCGTTCTGTTCATTCAAATAACAGGCTCGTTCCGCAACACTGCTTCAACCATTCATTTCTTCATGCAAGCTCTTGTGTTAAAAGTTCGTCTTTTTGGTTTTAAAATCTTTACCTTCCAATAGAATTTTCATCTTATTTTGGTTTAAAATACAACAAATATATTCTTTTGCAAATTCTTTCCTATAGGTGAAAGATTCGACTATACGATTAAAAATTCAACTATGTTATTGAAAATTTAAATATTCTGTAGAAAATTCAACTCTTTGGTTGAAAATATAACTAGTTTGTTGGAAATTATTATTTTTTTATTGAAATACCATCTATTACATATTTCATCCACAATTCATCTTTTTGTTGAAAATTAAACTTTTCGTTTGAAAATTCAGCTGTATTCTACAATATTTGACCTTTTGTCTTGAAAATTTAACTGTATGTTGGAAAATAAAACTTTGTTTGGTTGAAGCTAAATCTTTTTTTATTCAATGTTCAATCATTTGGCTGAAAATTCATTTTTGTAGGTGAATATTCAACTATTTGGTTAAAATGTTAACTATTTCGTTGAAAATTGCTCTCTTATACTTTAAAGTTCATCTTTCTTGATTGAAAATGCAACTCATTTAGATTGATTTTTTATATTTTTGGTTTGAAAATTCGATCATGTGGTTGATAATTCAACTTTGTATGTTACAAATTTAACAATTCGGCTGAACATTCAAGTATTTTGCTCAAAATTTAAATCTTTTATTAAAAATTTAATTATTCTGTTTAAAGATTGACAATTTCGCTTAAAAGTTACCTTTAGTCATCTTTTTTGGTCGAAAATCCGTCCTTTTGTATTAAAAATTCATATTCTTCATTTTAATATGAAATTGTTTCATTACGTTTATGAGTGAATAATTGGTCAGGAAAGAATCTGGGAAAAGTCAGAAAATTTTGAAAATGAAGTTTCTCTGCTACCCTGAGTGAGGTTTATATGTTTTCCAAAAGGCAATCGCAATTTCATTAAAAGAAAAACACAGTCCAAGTTCCAGCACTTCAAGGTCCTTAAACGCTGTCGAAAAATTCGTACAGAAGCTTTGAACGAATATAGATGATTTGAAATTGAAACTTACCAAAAATATTATAAAACACGGCAAGCGCGAGGAATACATTGCCGATAAAGATTTCCATTTTTTCCAAATAGATTTGATTTACTTCTATATACTAGTTCTGTGTGCTTCAAACACTGAGTAGTCTAACAAAAGACAGACAAACCAAAACTGTTAAATCAGCCAATGGTTAATCAATTAGATTCAGCTGAAAAAGGTAAAACAAATAAACCATTATCACTACTCGATTAAGTAAGTATACTCTAACTCATAAAACCTTAGCAATCACTTAAATTTGCAATGTGTGTAGCCCGAGCAAAGGTATCTTTTAACTAAGAAAAATTGAACGAACTGGAAAACAGCGATTAAAAAACTTCGGCCCGTGTTTTTATTTTGATAAAATTGTGATCGTCCTTTGAAAATCATATAAGCCTAATTATAAGGATGAATAATTAAATCACCAAGCTGGTACAATCTTGTTTATTTTTTTATTGATTTCATTGTTGTCACAAATATGAATTGAAATAAATGACATTCAGTACTAAATACAAAGTTCAAAATTTTGAAATTAATAGGGATTTTCGAACTGTATCGTCATATGTAATTCACAAAAAATTTATCATAAATTAGGAGGCTGTGCAATTTTCAATCTTTTGAATTTATTCCTAGCCCCAGGCCCTTGAGGTTCAATTTTTGCGGCTTCATCTTCAGATGTTGCTTGGACTTGATTAGGTGGCGGGGAGGCTCCAACTATATATCCAGCACGAGTCTTATGCACCAAAAATTGAATGTCCTTTATAGTAGCAACATACGTTTTAAGATTATCAGATCCACGTTCTGGGCGCTTATTCCCATCCAATTTCATAACATTGATTAGACGTCTATACGCATCTCTTTCGAACACAAACTTTAAGTCTGTACCAAATATATTAAATTGAAAGAATCTGTCGTAAATAACATCAGCAATTGGCCGCATGGTTCTAAAATGACGGCATGGATTTCTCTCACTTCCTGCCCAAAGGGTAACATCTTCGACGTGAAATTCTGCCCTTGATACATCCTCTATGACGGATGGAAGTGGGTTGGGTTCTACGTTATCTGGCGGCCGTTGATAGCGAACTCCAGTATTCAATTCTGTAAAAAGAAAATAGAGATTGATGAAGATTTTACAATTCTAGTAGTTTCAAATTATCGAACTTCAAGTGTCTAAGAATGGCCCTCTTCAATAAAGAAGGTGTAGATCTCGAAACGGTGAAGGTACGTGGGTTAGCTTTCGCAGATAACAAGATTGTTATGTCAGAATCAATCGAGGACTTGCAAAGAATGTTGAATGAACTTAATGCAAGCATAAATAACATGGGCATCAAACAACATGGGCAAGCGACGGAAAAATAGATGGGGAGTTAGATAGGTGCATAAATGAAGGTAAAAAGGTTATCGATAGAGCAGGGTCCATTCTTAGAAATAAGAACATATGAAAAAAAGTCAAAATGGCCATACATAATTCTATATTTGTACCGACTGTACCATACGGTAGCGAGACATGGACCTGCCAAGAAAAGGACAATAGTAAAATTAACGCGATTGGCATGAAACTTCTGCGCACAATATGCGGGAAAACACTGATAGACAAAGTCTGAAAGAGATAATCCTCAAAGAATGTGGTACAGCAGAGACACTAGTTGACATATGGGAAAGAAATCAGTTAACATAGTTCGGACATGTTGGAAGAATGAAAGATGAACGACTGACCAAACAAGTGTATAAAGGTAAAGTAAATGGCAGAATGCCCAGAGGTAGACCGCCGAAAGAATGGATAGAATCTGTGAATGAGACATCAATCCGAAGAGACATAAGAAACCATAGAAACGCGAGAGCTTGCATGAACAAATGCATGGACGTGAAGGAAGCTAGAGAAGTATGCCAGGACAGAAAAGTGTGGCGACAAATAGTTTATAAATAGAGTGACAGAGTGAATGACGCCTGAAACAAAGACCTTGGATACTAATGGGCCCAAGTGGGGAACCACACATAACAATTTTGTGAGGCTCTTCACTTGGGGTGATCGCTGGAGAGATTGATCAGCAACCTGGGTCGGAGCAGTGTTGCGGAACCAACGTGTCATTTAAATAAATAACACGAGAATTCTAGACCAATCTAAAAGATCCATACCCCCTACCTCACATTACTCCTTTCCTCACCGAGCAAGTCATGCCTACCCCGAAAGGGAAATGGCTTGATGATATGATAATTAATACACCGCTCTCGGAAATTTTCGGTAAGACCAGCGCGAGTACTATTAAAAATCACTGCTGAGTTCTAACTACGATAATTGGATCGAAAGTAGAACGTTTTTTTTTTGACAGTTACTAAGACGTTCGGTTTGGAATGAAAACGACATTCGTACTTGAACTACTCAAACTTTTCTAGAATAAAAGAGACTTGAATTTGAAACTTACGAACAAGATTAAACAAAACCACAGATACGAAGATTATATTTCCAATAAGAATCTTCATTTTTTTCAGGTAGATGTCATGTAGGGTGACTGTCAAGTTTGGAATATATTTAATCCTATATATATGTATATAAATCGCTACTCGATTTCGCAACTTTACTCGACTTGTGAAACCTTTGGAAGTACTCAAATTTACAATGTATAAACCATATGGAGACGTAATAAAATTAAATGGTAGATAATGATGACGAAATAAGAGAATATGCATTTATGTTTGTCTACTTTTCACATAACCATTAACTGTGACATATTCATTTTCTGTAATAAATCAACTCTATATGAACCATAAAATTGAAATTTTAGGTTGGCATTGTTATGTTATCGTCAAGAGAACTCTTTACGTAAAATAAAATTTTGCGTAATGTGGTCGTTGCATGATTTACAAAGATGGCATTTTTTAGTAATAAATGCCCTACTCTTTACACTGATGAAAGAAAATGTGGTTTGAATATTTTATTTTGTAAAAAATCTAAAAATAAATGAGTAAAATTTTTACTATTACAATCATCTTGAGTTTGCAAGTCGCTTCTACCAATCAGAAGAAAAGCGAAGGTTGATGTTAATGGCCTTATTTGCTAATTTGCGAATCTCAAATAAAAAAATAAAAACAGTTGACAGATTTCTTGGTGCGTCGCTTCTACAAAGCAGTAAACGTATTTGCATATTTAAAAATTTACAGTTCTAAAAATGATTTGAACTTAAACCAAAGGCGTCCCCAAACTCAAAATTTAATTCTTTTCTATGTTTTTATTAGTCTTTTTTTCCTATAAATTATTATACGTTCTTATTTTTTTCAGAAACCTGTTCTTAGGTAAGCAACTCGTGTTTTGTAGAAATTTCAGTTGATGCAAATATATAGAAAGATCGTTATATGGTTTTGAATATTGCGATTTTACGGAAATTGACAATGTTGTTAAATTCTTACATAATATTTTTAAAACATCTAAGTATGATAGAGTGCATTATCATTCTTATGCAAATAAATGCCTCAAGTTTTGAACAAATTTAATTATAACTTCTATTGCAGAATTGCAGTTGAATAAAGTAATGTCATTTTACATGTTAATCTCCATGAGAGAGAAAAGTGAAATGCGTAGTTCCATCAATTAATTTGTTTCAAAACAAAAAATACGTGCTTTCTATTTTCATGTAGCCTACAATATTTTTCAGTGTAATCTCAAAAATTCGAAAATGTCCTTTTTTGGACCACCCCAATAGTCAAAATGGTTAAGGTAGATAACCCAGTAATCGTACTCGTCCCGATAATCGTGCGATTTGGGTATAAATGTCCCAAATAAGTATTTCAACCATAAAAACACAATAACAGCAAATTTTTAGGAAACTTTAGACAGTGCTCGTCGAAAAAATCACATTATTTATATCCAAAATATGTGCAAATGGTTTTGAGAAAATCGTTTTTATAGTCGCTCGCGATGATGCGAGAAACGAGGAAAATCGCTGAATGCTAATGTTATGATACATAGCTCTTTGTTTTAGCGTTCAGTGGTTCAAAACAATAACTGCTCTTGACGAAAATTATTTTCCAATGATAAAAAATAAATTCAGTTTTTGAAAACATGTTTAATTTTCATTCAGCATCTTTTTTGTGCCAGAAATACAGACCACGATTACTGGGACGTCAGAAAAGCCTTGTTGTCCCAGTAATAGCATCATAGAATGATAACTTTAAATAATGCATACATTTTTTATTGAAAATTGTACAATAAAGCAGTAAGCTGTTTTTAACTTGCTTGGTTTTCTCGTGAATTATGAGTATTTGTACCCTTTTGACGTAGATGGAAAAGTAATAATGAATCCGCAAGAATTATAAAATTTATAACTTTTATTAGTATAATACGGTATTATTACAAACCATCCTTTAAACCTTAAATACACTTAGATAAGACTCGTTTCAAATTCTATTTAATTTCCTTCACGCGTCTTGAACGTGAGAGGAAACAAACAAGTTTATATTCTACCTACTATATAAATTTTTAGTTGTCAAATATGAAAATATTTCATACCATGTGGCTTAAAATCTATTTGATATGACTTCTGATATTTAACAATTATATTCATTGAATAGATTCCAAATTCGTCCTAAAAATCTGGAGTATCCACGAACGTATTTTTTAAATCATCGAAACTGAAATATATTTTTTTTAAATGAAAAGATTTTGATTTTGGGAATTAAAATTACTTTTGAAATATTTTTGTATTTATCTTCTGAATATTTTTCCAGGAACTGAAACGTAGTTTATGAAAAGCAAAATCAGTTTATGAAAAATTAGAAACGTGGTTCTTCCTAGGTGTTCGGGGAAATATTTTTTAAGACCTGTCAAACATATCCATTGCAAACAAAATTTGTAATTTTTATTCAATTTCAATTAACAACGGCTTATTTTATTTCCTGAACGATGCTGACTATTTGTAATATTTTAATGGAAATTATTTCATTTAGGATGTGGTGAAGTTATTCTTAATTATTTGCTTTTCAAATTAAAATTTAATTGAATATCCCATGTAGAAATTATGACCGGGTTGCGGCCGGATTCCGGCAGGGTTGCCTTGCTTGTATCCGGAATCTGGGCAGGCTGCCTGGTCGGATTCTAGTTCGTTTCATCACGCTGCGCTGGTCGGATCCTGGACGGGGTACCCGGTCGGATCCCGGCCAGTTTATCCGATCGATTCCCGGATACAAATAAGATAATCCGTCGGGATTTGACCGGTTTTTGACTGGGCTATTCGATCGGATGCTGGTCGGGCTGCAATAAAAAATTGTTAATAAGGAATTTAAAAAAAATAAGGCGAACCTAAATTACCAAAAATATTTTTATTCCAAAAGTACATCGAGTTAATGCTCGATTCTTTCTTCGCGGTTATCTTGGTTCCCTTTTTCAGGGTTATCCTCGACTCTATTTTTATTTTATCCTCAACTGGATCCCTTTTCATTCTTTAAAAATTTTACTTCCAAATAAACATAAAACTTAATCTTCAATATTAAAATATTATATTATATCATATAATAACATTGATATTCATTGTTAGAAATATTGTAAATTTAAAATATGTTTTTATCAAGGACTGACCAAACATGATTTGCAAATAGATTAATTGATGTATTCGACGTCTTGGCAGTATTACGCAAGCATAAAAATAGTTGCATTTCTTGATTCTATATATTTTTTTCAATTCACAAAGTCAAACATAAAATGAGGAAAATTAAATTCATTTCAATCGTGTTAACAAAAGTAAAATAATGTTGAAACTATTTTTTTCGTAATAGACGTTTTATTCAGTAGGACAATTTCTTCAACATTTCCGAAACCTAGCAGATTCCGATTGGAATCTAGTCGATTACCAGTGAGCCGATTAAATAAATAGTTGACCGGGCTGAATTATTTTAGGCCGATTTGACCAAACCAGATCCTGACCGGAATCTAGTCGGATACAGGCCACGCAATTGAGAAATATTAAACCGGGCAAAATCAGGCGTGGCCCGGTTTGGCCCTATAGCTTCTTTTTTTATTTATAACAGTTTAACCTCAAGTCTTTATTGAAATCAAAGACAATCAACATTAAATACAAATATGATCATTTCTGACTTCTTGTGCTGGCACTTGATTTGGTGGAGGGGAAGCTCCAACTATATTGTTAGCATAAGTCTTGTGCACCAAAAATTGTATACCATTTATAGTAGCAACATGCGTTGAGTAATAAGTACGCCCTTTTTCTGGACGTTTATTATCATCTAGCTTGAAAACATTGACTAGGCGTCCATACTCATCTTTTTGAAACACAAATTTTAATTCTGTACCTATTATGTTAAATTGAAAGCATCTGCGGTACTCGGCATTAGCAGTTGTCTGAATAATATTACTATTGAATGTACGGCCAGAATTCTTTCCTGATACTATACGAAGAGTCAAATTTTCCACGTGAAATTGTTCCTGTGGTATGCATTCGACAAGCGTTGGTCGTGCGTCAGGATCTACAGGTGGCGCCGGTTCATAACGGACTCCATCAATTAATTCTGTAAAAAGAAATTACAGATTGATTGGCTTGCATATGCGAGTAATTTCAACCATTTTTAATGATTAGTCAATCTTGTTTGATAAACATATACACTGTTGTCAGAAATTGTCGTTACGACTAGCACTAGTACTATTAAAAATCACTGCTGACTTTCAAACGTGATTAGTCGTTCAAAAAATAACAGAGACTATTTGTTTCAACTCTCGAATTCAACTCATGGCATGATCTAGGAATGGTGTGGCAAAAGCATGAAATTTATAATAAAAAGTTTTTGTTTGTTTGTAACAGAATACACCGATTTTCTTGAAACTTCATAAATCGGTGCTGGTGGGTTATAAAAGGTTCAGAAATAGGTCGTTTGATGCGTCTCAAAGATGCCAACAAATACATAAACCATTTACAGAATAAACCATTCATACAGAATAAACCATTTTCTTAATACTTCATAAATCAGTACTGGTATGTCATAAATGTTTCAACAATATGCGCGCTCGTTCTTTGTATTTTCTCCGCATTTGTGCACAGAACTTTTAAACTTAAAGGTCAAAGCATATTGACAACATACTGAAAATTTTATAAGAATAAAAACGATTTGAAATTTAAACTTACCAACAAGATTGAACAGAACCACGAATACGAGAACTATATTCCTAATAAACATCTTTACTTTTGCCAGTAGATTTATTGTACTGTAACTCACAAGTTTAGAATATATTTGCTCCTATATATAGTAATAACTACTCGATTACGCAACTTTCCTCTAAACCATAAAACCTTAGAAATAATTCATATTTACAATGTGAGCAGACGACGCAGTAGAGGCAATTAAGTATTTTTCAATCATAAAAATTAAACAAATTTAAAAACAGTAATTAGTATACCTTGGTCTGCATTTTTCTTTTGATGAAATTGCGATCAAACAAATTTTTTTCTATAGCTTTGCCGTTTTCTCATAAAAATAATTTTTTAATTTTTCCTTGAATTATTACTCTCAGATCATTTCGTTGATGATTAAATTAATACCTTTAGATTAATTATGGGTAGTATGTATGGAGCAGAATTTTTTTTTATTTATTGCAGTTTGACCACAAATCTTTATTGAAATCAAAGACAATCAACAACAAATACAAAGTTTTTCTTTTAAATCCATTGGAATATTTGAGTGCATCATCATTCGTGAAACAAGGATGCGTTATGTCCTCATGGCTATTTATCATATTTATGGATAAGTGTCTAAGAATGGCCCTCTTCGACGAAGAAGGTGTAGATCTCGAAACAGTGGAGGTACGTGGGTTAGCTTTCGCAGATGACAAGATTATTATGGCGGAATCAATCGAGAACTTGCAAAGAATGTTCAATAAACTAAATTCAAGCATGCAGAACATGGGCCTTATAATTAACGTAAATAAAACAAAAATCATGGTGTTTGAAGGAAAAACTGAGAAAACAATGTGCAACATTGTCCTAAATGATGAGAGATTAGAACAAGTTGACAAGTACGTATATCTGGGTAGCCTATTCACTAGCGACGGAAAAATAGATAGGGAGTTAGATAGGCGCATTAATAAGGGTAAGCAGGTTATCGGTAGAGCAGGGTCCATGCCCAGAAATAAAAACATATCAAAAAAAGCTAAAATGACTATATTTAATTCTATATTAGTACCGAATGTACTATACTAGACATGGATCTGTCAAGAGAAGGACAGGAGTAAAATTAACGCGATTGGCATGAAACCTCTTCGCACAATATGCGGAAAAACACTGATGGACAAAGTCCGAAACGAGATAATCCTCAAAGAATGTGGTGCAAAAGAGACAATAGTTGACACATGGGAAAGAAATCAGTTAAGATGGTTCGGACATCTTGAAAGAATGAAAGATGAACGACTGACCAAACAAGTGTATAAAGGCAAAGTAAATGGCAGAATGCCCAGAAGTAGACCGCCAAAAGAATGGTTAGAATCTGTGAATGAGACACTAATCCGAAGAGACATAAGAAGCCATAGAAACACGAGAGCTTGCATAAAAAAATGCATGGACGTGAAGGAAGCTAGAGTAGTATGCCAGGACAGAAAAGTGAAGCGACAAATAGTTTGTAAACAGAGTGACAATAGAGTGAATGACGCCTGAAACAAAGACCTTGGATACTAAATGGGCCCAAGTGGGGAATCACACATAACAATTTTGTGAGGCTCTTTACCTGGGGTGATCGCTAGAGAGATTGATCAGCAACCTGGGTCCGAGCAGTGTTGCGGAATGAACGTGTCATTTTAATAAATAACACGAGAATTACAGATCAATCTAAAATATCTATACATAACACCTATATACCTATCTACCTTATACCTATATACCCACCATACACACTACTATTTTCCAACCGAGCAAGTCACGCCTACCCCGAAAGGGGAATGGCTTAATGGTATAATAATATTAATAATCATTCGCATAATATGTATCATCAAATATGTGTCGGCGGCGGTACAATTCTCTGTTTTGTGTAGCTCGGCCCGACATCGTCATGTTCAATTCTCGGTGTATCACTTTCGAATTTAGGTGTTGGCGCAGGATTTGGTGGAGGAGAAGCTCCTACTATAGTTCCATAAACAGTCTTGTGTACCAAAAATTGTATGCCATTTATTTTAGCAACATAATTTGGGTAATAACTACCACCACTTTTGATTATTTAAGGAATTAATTGATTACTTACTTGTAAATTCTGAATTGAACTTGAAAAAACAAAAGCGGGGTATGTAAGTTGAAAACAAATGATCTGTAAGCAGCATTCAAAATTCTATCTATTTTCGGCTACTTAAACTCCAATTTTATTTTAACTTTACAAAAATTTTGTCAAATGTGTTCGAGTTAATATAACCTCAAACTTAAGAAACTTGTTCTGTCGTGTAGCCAGACAAAAGTCGTTATCTGATTTTAATTAAGTATAGCTAATTTTGATCATTTGGAAATGTTCCAAAATTGTAATATATCATAATTGTAATATGGAAAATATTAATATAACAATCTGTACAAATGATACTAATTGTCTTGAAGGTACAGTTTCATGTGACGTCACACTCTCCACCATTAGCATTCAAATAAGTAGTGTGTTGGCCCCCAATTATCAATCATAAATCGACTATGCTAACGCAAAACCTGGAGAAGAGAATCTTCTCAAATTTTAAATGGGTGAAAATGTTTCCTATAATTAATGAAACAAGGAAGGTGGATTTTTGTTATCCTGCTATGTAAACGTCTAATCGGTAAGTTTACAGGTTATGCTTATATTTTCGAATATCTTAGATAATCTGTGAAAAAACGTTTACTATATGAAAAACGTCGTTATATGTTCTTCAGCTGATCTCCTCTGATCAAAAACTCAACATCAACCCCCACTGAAACTTTACATTTTGAACACTGGTACAGTAAATCTAAATGTAACGTTTTTGCAACAACGGTATTCAATTGATCCGGAAATTGATATCAACATAAAGAAAAAAAACTGTTTCTCGAATCATTTTGTTCTATTGGGTTGGCTAATAAGTCCGTTCATTTTTTTTTGAAGACAACTGATCATTATTTATTGCATACAGAAAATGAAGTTTAATCTATTACATAATTTCCATTTCTGTCCATGTCCTCCTGCCATCTTTTCATCAACTTCATTATACCGCGTTCGTGAAAAGTCTTGTGGGCTTTTCGATGAAAAACCGATTTAGGTGATTCTGTACACACTCCTCATCAGGGAAGGTTTTTGCATTCAGGAAAAATAACTACCCGAAAAAAATTGTTAAGTCTTGGCTATGATGTTTTGACTCATCTCCCATATTCACCTGACTTAGCACCCTCTGATTTATATTTATTCCGATCGTTACAAAATTCCTTGAATGGAAAAAACCTTCACTGATGAGGAGAGTGTCAAAAATCACCTGAATCGGTTCTTCATCGAAAAGCCCTAGACTTTTTTTGAACGTGGTATAATAAAGTTGGTAAAAAGATGGCAAGTGGTCATAGAGAGAAATGGAAATTATGTCATTGATTAAACTTTGTTTTCTCTATGCAATAAATAATGATCAGAAAACAAAACCGAACAGACTTATTTGCCAACCTAATATATCAAATTGATACCTTATTTAGTTTAAGTATCTGTAGTATGCATGCAGCAGAATCGATAGTTTCTTTTATTTATTGCAGTTTAACCACAAATCTTGATTGAAATCAAAGACAATCAACATTAAAGACAAGGTTTATTTGTTGAAAATTAATTTAAATATTCAAGTGCATCGTCATCATTCGCAAATATGTATCATCAAATATGTGTCGGTGAAGGTACAATTTTCTGTCTTTTGCGGCTACGCCCTTTCGGTTTAATTCTCGGTGTATGATTCTCCACTTCAGGAGCTGCCGCTTGATTAGGTGGAGGGGAAGCTCCAACTATAGATCCAGAAACATTGGTGTGTACCAAAAATTGTATGCCATTTATAGTAGCAACATACGTTGGGAGATAACCACGCCCTTTTTCTGGACGTCTATTCCCATTTAACTTAAAAACATTGATTAGGCGTCTATACTCATCTTGTTGAAAGACAAATTTTAACTTTGTACCTAATATGTTAAATTGAAAGAATTTATGGTACTCATTATCAGCAGCTGTCTGAACAATATTATTATTAAATGTACGGCCAGCTTCCCTCTTTCCTCCTGCCGCAAAAAAAGTAGTTTCTTCCATGTGAAATTGCTCCAGTGGTACACCCTCGATGAGTGTTGGTTGTGGATTAGGATCTACGTTATCTAACGGCTGTACATAACGGACTCCAGCATTTAATCCTGTGAAATAAAAAAAGGCATTAGTGACATTTACACATGTTATTAATTTTAATAATTTTGAATAAGTAATAAATATTTTTGTGATAAAAGTGTGGGGAACCAGTACGAGGTGGATACCTGCACGAACTGAATAATAGAAAAAGGTGACTGGGTTTCACACCAAAATTTCTGTAGTATTTTTTTATGGGTGCGAATAATGAAAACGAGTTTTACGATCAGCCTTTTTACTACTAACGTGCTATTTTTGAATCGAAACATTGAAAAATGTGTTTCGGACGTGGCGATGAAAATTTTAATCGCTGACAGATATAATTTTTTGCAGAATGAAATTAGCTTCACTATTCTTTTACTGGTACCTTCGATTCTTCTATCTTTTAGCTTCAAAATTTTATAATGTGATTCATTCTCTTAATTTCCATCAAAAATATATTTTACATGTTTTTGTGAAAAGTATTATTCGGTACGAGGTGAATAAATTGTTGACTGGTTAGACAGGGCTGGTATTTTGTTGCAAATTCGCCTTTTTTAGTAGAAAATCAAACTTCGTGATTGAAAATTCATCTATTTGGTTGAATGTAGAACTACTTTGTTCAACATTAACTTTATTACTTAAAGATTCATATCTGTTTGACTGAAAATTGAACTATTTTGCTAATTTTTTAAATTAATATTTCATTTAATGGTTTACAGTTAATAAATTTAGTAGAAAATTGATGTATTTTGTTGTAAATTTGTCTTGTCGGGTTTAAGATTCAACTGATTTATAGAGAATTCACCTTTTTGGTCTGAAAATTCAACAAGTTGATAAAAAGTTTACCTTTTATGATTCAAATGCAACTGTTTGGTTAAAATTACAATTTTTGATTAAGAATTCAACTGCTTGTTAAAATTGTTCTTTTTTAGGTTAAATTCAACTGTTTTTGATTTAAAATAAAAATCTTTTTTGTTGATATATAAGAATTGATCTTGTTGGTGAAATTCGACTGCTTTTTATTTAAAATTAAAACCTTTTCTTGGTTCAAATAGCAATTATTATATTTTTTATTCAAAACTAATCCCTTTAATTCAAAATTTATTTTTGTCTTTGTTTTATAAAATTGAAAATTTAATTTAATTTAAATTTTAATGAAATTTAATTAAATTTAATGGAAATTTTAATTTAGTTAAAAATTTAATTATTCTGTTGAAAATGTAACTACTTGGTAGGATTATTTTGTGGAAAATTCAACTGTTTTCATTAAAATTTATCTTTTTGGATAGAAAATTTGTCCTTTTTGATTGAAAATACAACTCTCTTCTAAAAAATTTGTCTTTTAGCTGGAAATTTGAACTATTTGGTTGAAAATGTTTCGGTTGCAGTTCGTAATATTTTTTGTTCAAAAATTCGACCTGTTGGTTGAAAACTTCACTTTTTAGGGGAGAAATTCAACTTTTTTGTCAAAAATTAGTTTCTTTTGTTTAAAATTTCAACTGTTTGATTGTAAATGCAACTGTTTGATAGATAATTAATTCAATTTTTTTATTTTTTAGGTCGAAATTTCGAATGCTCCATCACAAGTTGAAATATATTGTTGAACATTTCATGAGTTTGTCGAAAATACAACTATTTTATTAAAAACTTAACTGCTTTGTTAAAAATTCATCTCGTTTGGATTGGAAATTCACCCTTTTTGGTAGGAAAGTTCTTGGTTGAAAATTGAATTTACAATTTTAAAATTTTAATGGATTAATATGGGCCATAAATTAATTATGCATATTATTTAGAAAACTTTATAACAATGATTTTCTTTGAATAAGCATCAGCTTGAATAAGTATGAACTTGAGTGTCAAAAGAAGTTTATTTTAATTGTATAGCTTTTTTCCTTATGCAAAAGATACTTTGATGTCACCCTAAGTCAAAATTAGTAAAATTGAACTAATTACTAGTGAAATTTTACAGATTCGCCTAGCGAAAAGTGTCGAGATATTTCTTAATTCAATAGTAAAATTCTTAAGTCTATTGAAACAATAAGGTCATATTGTGAAATTGTAACAGAGACATAGCCTGGCTCTAATTTAAAAACATTGCCTTCTGATTGTTTAAACAAAGTTAAGATAAATAAGAATTGTTTACAATCTTAAAATGACAATGGATCAATGGGCTCTAAATTTATTTTACACATTCAGGATCTTCATGCGCTAATTTTCAACAGAGTTTTGTTTTCGATTTTTAACATTTTTTAGGTTGTACATTTTTCTAATTTTTCATAGAAAATCGCAATTATTTAACAAAAACTTCTTGAAAATGAGTTGCCTTGAATAAGCATGAACTTCAGTGTTGAAAGAAGTTTTTTTTATTTTATATCTTTTTTCTGATGTAAAAGATACTAGGTTGCCTCCCTGAATTAAAATGATTAAAACCTAACTAATTACTAACGAAATTTTACAGATCTGATTAGCGAAAAGTGGGCCACTGAAGATTAGTAAAAAATTACTAATTCGATTATTCAGAATATTTGCTGATTCAATAGTAAAAAGCAACTAATTGCTTAGTAAAAATGTATAAACTTATTGTGTTTGTATGTTTTGTGTTTTATTTTAGGCGTTCATCAAATGAAATCGAAAAGAAAATGTTGACATAAGGGGGGGAAGGTGTTAGTATTTGTGACAAGTGACGTAGTTTTTTAATGTCCCCAAACACAGCACACAACTTTAAATATTAATTTGATGTCAAACACTTTCCATTTACAACCTTTATTTTAATAGTTATTTATTTCAATGTTTTTTTTTTCTTATTTTCATTGCCCTTGTTGCCTCCTAAGTTTATAATCTTACAAAAATAATTGAACTGAATCTTTGAAAGAATAAAAATGAATGAATATTGAAACTTACCAACAAAATTAAATAAAACCAGGAATGTAAGATGTATATTGTCAATAAGTATCTTCATTTTTTGCAGATAGATTTCTTGTGCTGCGGGTAACAAGTTTAGAATATATTGACTCCTGTATATAGTAAGTCAATGCGATTACAAAACTCTACACTGGTACGTAAAACCCGAGAAATTTGTCAAATTTACAATGTATGTAGACTACGTAGTTGAGGTAATAAAATATCTATTAATCATGAAAGATAAAACAAATTTAAAAACAGCGTTTAACAGACCTGACACTTTGTTTATTCTCGCATTTATTAAAATGTAGAATGTCAAACATTTGAAGAGCATGATGGAAGAAGGTAATTCCTAGGCGGATTCGAGGATCTGGTTGAAAGACACAAAATTCAAGAATATAATAAATTATCTTCGCATACTTCACTTCATTGCGCGTTCCATAAAACGGACATGATCATAATGGCCATTCATTCAAATGTAGTATCCCAAATCAGTATTTTCAACCAATTTTAAACCAACTATATGAGGGTTATTGCCAAAAAGTGGACCATTCTAGATAATGATATTTTTTTTAATAAAAATGTTGTTTTTCAGTTTTTAAATAAGAAGTTTAATATATATTATAATAATTAGGTAAATTAACATGAACGCAGTTGCGTAATCAATTTTATTTATATAGTTGGATTCATACACGGCTTTGATTGAATCGAATATTTCATTTATATATTTTGAATAATAATAGTATGTAGCTCTCCTGGAGTACAATCTTGTCTCTTTTTGTACTTATTACTAAATATGTGTCGCTTAAATTTTCCTTTTTGAACAAGTTGAATTGTGCACCAAAAATTGTATGCCATTTGCAGTAGCAACAAATGTTAGAAGAATAACCTCCGCTTTACTTGCTCGTCTATTCCCATTTAACTTCGCAACATTGACTATACGTCTATACTCATCTCGTTCAAACACAAACTGTAAATCTCTACCTAATATATTATATTGAAAGCATCTCCCTCCACGAAAGACCTCATTGAACCTAATAGAAAAAAAAATCTATGAGAAATAATGCGGTCTTTGTCACGTAAATTCCAGAGTAAAACTCATAGATTTGTCTAATTTTAGCAGGTTCAGTAAGGAAATCCTAATAGTTAGTGAGTTCTAAAAAATTAGTTTCAATATTCCACATAGAACCCAGCTCTATTTGAGTCTGGAAATCCAAGTAGGTTCTGTTCATGTCAAAACCTCATAGAAACCAATAGACTTGGGTAGTGAGTGAGATCTGAAAAATTAATTTTGGTATTCCAGATAGAAGTCAGCTCTATTTGAGTCTGGCAATCCAAGTAGGTTCTGTTTGTGTAAAAACCTCATAAAAACCAACAGATGTGGATACTTTACGAAATCTCAAAAAATTGATTTTAGAATTCCAGACAGAAACCAGCACTTTTTCAGTTTGGAAATCACAATTGTTTACACAGGTATGTAAAATCCCAACAGAAACCACTTCATTTTGCAATGGGAAATCCAGATTGCTTACAGATATGTAAACTCCTCTTAGAAACCAGCAGATATTCTATCTGGCAAATTTTTTCCTAACAGACAGCCAGATCGAAACTCTTTGAACCTTATAGATCGTCATACAAATTCTATCAGGTTCAATGAGGTCTTTCGTGGAGGGCTGTGGTAGTGAATATGAATAGTTGTCCGAATAAAATTACTATCAAATGTACGGCCAGAATGGCTTTCTTTTCCTGAAAAAGAGTAGTTTCCTCTACGTGAAATTTTTCCTCTGGTATATCGTGGACGAGTGTTGGTTCTGGGTTAGGAGACAGCTGCCTATAACGGACTCCAGCATTTAATCCTGTAAAAATGAAGATTTATGGAGATTCGCAACCGTTAGTAAAACAATTTTGTATAATTATCAATTTCGAAGCGTTGGCTCCTATTTCAATATTGTTATATGCTATACATGATCCACGAACATAATATCTCAATTTATCAGACACATTACTTTTTTTCGACATTCGAGGAGAGGTGGATCACCGAGTTCATTCTTCATGAAATTCGACCAATGCCGAGACCTGCAGGGTTCAAAACTGCGACTTGTCGAACGACGGGGGGAGCCAAAGTTCTTACTTCAAAGAAGAACCAAAAGCATCTTCGCGAACAAGTCGCGAAAAAACAGCTGTCGAGAAAATCTGGAAAAAAGTCAAAAGTTTAATTTGTGTCGTATTTGATTTGTATTTTCATTCGTATGTATATATATACAATATTCTTCATGACACTTAAAAATGAAGAAAATTTCAATTCAATATTTGTATTGAATATGATGGTAACGTTTATTTTTTCTTCATGATCCATCTCTCCTCGACTGATCCTTCTCTCCTCGATTTTTTTTTTCAAACGTGTCTTATGGTGTCAAATTTTAATGAAAATGGATTTTCATACACATGGTTTTCTTCACAAGGAATGAAACTAAGAATTACACATGTTAAAATTATTTTTCCACGTAATCTCGGATGTAGATGAAAGAATAAAAAAAGTGATCCATCTCTCCTCGACTTACCCTAATCTTATATTATTGCAAAAACATTGCATACACTGAAGAAAATGGTTGGTTGGGAAAAAAAGCTTTTTATTTACGCTGTTTTCACTCCTAAGTATTCCATCCTTAATATCAAATAAGTATTCACATTTACCACTAATGCTTATCACACTATCACATTAATCAATTATTTCCATATACCGGCAGTTCAGAATCTGTTGGAAACTTGGAGATCAGAAGATTACTTCGAAAAACTCGAAGGTGAGTAAGAAATAGTTAATTCGTTAGACATGGAGCTTTCAGGATTTCATCTAAGGAATATAACATCATGATACCGATGAGTTATTCAGCTAAAAATAATTAGAGAAAATTCTCATCACATCTATGCAGAATCTCAGTAGAAATTCACTATCAATTCTCAAATCGTTTTGCAACAATTTTCTCTCGTGGGTCTTCATGTGAATTTAAACTTTAAATTGATAGAACGGGATTAGGTTACTTATAAGTAACCTAACCTGATTCTATCCAATAGGTAAAATTTTGGAAGTTCCACAGTTCGCTTGTATTAGGTATTTTATACATACGTTTGAATTTCTTGATTTAATAGATTTTCTTCAAATTTTTATACTCTACTTCGGGGAAAATTAATTTTTAATAAATGATGTATTTTTCCTTTCAGTTGTCGGGACAGCAAGTAAAGTAGTAAGGACCACTGCTAACATTCTTAGAAATAAAAGTAGTAACTTTATTAGTTGCCTCAAATTTTTGTCAGTGCAGCTTCAAATATCAGTTGATTGTTAAACAATTTTATGTTGAAGCATTAATTAATTAATTAATCTTACATGAACTATTGGTTTTGGAAAGAAAACGAAATTCATATTGAAGCTTTGAAAGAATAAAAATGAGTTGAAATTGGAACTTGCAAACAAGATTTTTAAAAACTACAAATGCAAAGAGTATATTGCCAATAAGTATATTCATTCTCTTGAGTTAAGTATCCTGTAGGGGACTGATAAATTTGGAATATATTTACTCCTTTATATAGAGAATAATCAGTAGTTGATACGCAAATGATATCAATCGGTAAAATCCAGACACTAAATTTCATAATCCAGGATTTTTAAATAACGCTAAGATTGTACGGTTTAATATATATAGATTGTCACCCAAAATTTTCAAATCCAAAATCATAAACCAACGTCATAATGTCTTTTTTTTTTTGATGAAATAACGAAAAAATCTTTTCTTTACGACATCACACTAAATTTGTTCCGAAATTCAGTTCGTGAAATATCATAGCAAATAATAATATAGTCATAAAGTTAATTTAAGATCCTCTCTAAGTGGTTGTTATTAAAAGTACATTTCAAGAAGATAATTAATGATTAATTATTGATAATTTTCAATAAATACTCCTTTCTTTGATTTATTTTGTGTTAAACTTTGAGCACTTTTGATGTAAACCTCTTCAAAAATACCACCATTTCAGTGTTCTTACTTTATTAGAAATCATTAAAAAAATTAACATTTTTGTGCCTATATAAACACCAACGCGGAAATAAATTTAATAATTTTAATTATCTTTTTTCACATTTATCAAAGTGATTCTTTTCGAATTCTATCCTAAAGTATGAGTGTCAACCTAGTGGAAACAAATCTTCAGGGACAGACTATGAAGCATAATTAAACACCTTTGGAACTAAAATATTTATCTCTATTGATAATTTTTGGATTTCTCAACTTGATACAAATGATTCGCATGAATATAAGTATTTTAAATAATTATTTTGTCATTAATTTTTGTGGGTCGATTTGTATTTTGGGACATGTCACCGAGTGGAAAATTGAGCTCTCATTTTAATTTTCCATTTCTAAACAAAAGCAGTTTATATTCATTGATGCATTTAAATGATTTTATTGTCTCTCTTGTTTTAAAAAAATATTTGAGCGTTTCCCATATTGCAACATCTTCTTTTACAAATGAATTGACCAATTTTTGACTGTGAAATGGAAAATAAGATGCAGAGGCAATGCAGGAGTGAAGTGACTTCTCATCGATGTTATCTTTACTTCGATTAAAATGGATTCTGAAAGTGTGCAAGCTTAAAACCTGAAGACTGATACATAAGAGGTATGTTATAAATGTAACTGAAAATACAACATTGAACAATACAAAATATATTGTATTTAACATGTTTTTATTTTTGAATGTTATTTAAACAGAAAATATATATTGAGTACCTTTTAAACAATTACTAACTTTCAAAATATTGAATTCAGAGAAAATTGCAGCAGATAAAAAGTGTGCAGATTTACAAAAGGAAAACAATTGCATTGGTAAATTTGATGAAAAAAATTATTTCGTGTATTTTCCATATTTTTGGTCATATTTTAAGAATATTACAGATCATAAATCATCTTAAATTATACATATGAAACGAAAACAAACTCATAGATGAAAGACAATCAATAATTAACACAATTGTGTTTAATATTTGTAAAATATATAATATATGTTATATGTATCATCAAATATGTGTCGGTCTAGTACTATCTTCCACTTCAGATGTTGCTGCTACTTGATTGGTTGAAGGAGAAGCTCAAACTATATATCCATAAGGATTCTTGTGCACCAAAAATAGTATGCCATTCACAGTGAAAAAAAAAACGTTTGAAGACACATTTGATTAATACCATGCCCGCGTTTCGGTCGATTATTTCCATTCAACTTGAAAACATTGACTATGTGTAATCAGCATCAGTAATCGTCCGAATATGACTAAAAGTATGGCCAACTTTCCTCCTTCCTACCTGAAATTGCTCCAGTGGTACATCATCCATGAGTGTTGGTTGTGGGCGAGGATCTGCATGTGGCGGCGGTACATAACGGACAATAGCATTTAATGCTGTAAAAATAAAGTATAGATTTATGAATATTTGCACGTGTTAGTGATTTTAATCATTTTGAATAATCAATTCATATTTCTGATATAAACCTATATTATCGTACACTAGGACTAAGCGACGCATATGTGGGTGAAAGCGGTGCATCCTTAGTTCTGCCTTTAAAACGCGATATTTTTACATTATCATCCTAATGAGAAGCTGTTTTTACGTAAAATTTTACTTGGTCGGTTTTCATCAAATTTTCACGTTTTGAGACCCCCTGATTCAGAAAAAATTATTTGTACGAACGTGTCTGTATGTATGTCTGTCTGTATCCTGTAGGTACGATAACTTTCAAAAGACTATTCAGATTGGATTGAGCTTTAGCACACGTTTTTGAGCTATAAAAAGAAAGGACGATTTCGTCATCCAGCTATTTTGGATGAAAATTCAAAAAGTTAGAGCATTTTCAAAATTTTTGAGAACATTTTGTTTCAAGATTTGAAAATTCTATGTACGGCTATTCGTAGTACTCAGAAATACAAACAATTCATTTTTACGACTTTTTTTGATAAAAATAAAATTATCAGAGTTATAGCATTTTCAAAATTCAAAAAAACAAAAGAAAATGAACATTTTAAGCCATACAACGCAAGATATGAAAAAAGTCAAGAAAAGAAAAATGTTTCCCTTTGACAAAAAATAACGAAAAATCAAAAAATTCCATTTTGCGGTCATACCGCGCAAGATAAGAAAAAAGATGAATCAACAAAAATTATGCACACAAAAAAGATCTACAAATTCGTTACAAATCACTTTTTGATGGGACGCGTAATTTTTGTTTTATTCATGAAAAACAACATTAAAAATTAAAAAATTAACTTTTCGGACAAAAGACACAAGCTGCGAAAAAAATAGAGACAAAAGTTGTTCACACAAAAAAGATTCATAAATTTGTCTCTGATCATTTTTCTATGGGATACGCAGTTTTTGTTTTAACCGGGAAAAATGACATTCAAAATAAAAAATGAGTTAAATTCTGTGAACAACGACGCAAGGAACGAAAGTAAAATTAATTGACAAGAGTTGCACACCCAAAAAGATATAGAAAATTGTTTTCAAACCTTTTTTGATTGAATGAGTAGTTTTTGTTTTAATCGTAACAAAATAAAATAAAAATAAAATGAGAATGTAAAAATGAAATTTTCGGACAAACGACACAATCTCGTTTGCTCTTAAGTTTATAATCCTACAAAAATAATTGATGTGAAAAGATAACAAAATTCTTACTCAATCTTTGAAAGAATGAAAATAAATAGAAATTAGAACATGCCAACATGATAAGACAAATAGGGATTGGACCTGATGAATTTATTATAATTTATTTAATCTGATTTATAGTTTTAACTGGTTTGTAGTAGTAATTTTAGTATACACCTTTTTAGGGGTTTTTAAATCAGATTGATTATAGAAATGTATATTTTTAAAATTAAGATAGAACAGAAATCCATTTTATCATGAATAATTTTATGTAAAATGAGCATGAAAAAGATTCAAAATTAAAAAATAGATTTCTAGACCACCTCACTTTTCGGCTCATTAGAGACAAAAATAACCAATTGAAAAAAGAGGGAGAAAAGGAGAAAATTTTTAACGAAAACGTACATACTGATGTACAAATAATGTAAGCGTATTTAGGCTTTGTCATAATTACCTTCAGTAATAAATCAACTGATATAAGCAATTGAATTTTTATTTTAGGTTAGCCTTTTTTTGATACTTTCAAAAGATGTGTTCGAAAAACATTTTAATTAGCGGGCTTTCGTGTAATTTTGGAAATTGTGTATTTCAAAGCTGAAAAAATTGGTTATTTTTACAAGAAAAATATGACTGTTCTAATTTTTCAATGAAGTACCTAGTAAAGTACTAACATTTGATTTGTGATTTTAGAGTGAATAATTTCATGTTCAAAAACAAAATTTCGTGGTGGCCCTATTATCTGAAATGTCAAAATATATAAGGTTCTCTTATAAATACCAATTCGTTGTTTCTCAAAGATAAATCAAGAATAATTTACGTCCAAAAGTTTGTTTACACTTATATATTTATATTGAATATTTAATTTATGCATTTTTAATAATGGTAATAAGTAGATCTCCTGGATCACAATCTTGTTTTTTTTTATTTATTACAGTTTGGTCTTCAATGTTTATGGAAATCACAAACAATAAATATTAAGTACAAAGTTGGTTTTTTCAAAATCCATTAGACTCTTTAAGATCATCATCATCACTCGCAAAATATGTATCATCAAATATGTGTCGATGATGGTTCAATTCTCTCCCTAATCCTGCATAAAGAGTCACATCTTCTGCATGAAATAGTTCCAGTGGTATACATCCTCGATGAGTGTTGGTTATTGTGGGTTGTTAGGAGCTGCGTTAGCTGTCTCTGTGTAATAGCGAACTCCTTCATTTAATCCTGTCAAAATAAAATGGAGAATAATGAAAATTTGCGAATGTTAGTTATTTCAACAATTTGGAATATGAAATGATATTTTCCATATAAATATATATTACTGCAAACGGATTAGACAGTTTTAAATACTATTTCGGCTTGAAAAATTTAATGTTAGAACATTGATTGTAGATTTTCTTCCTTTTCAATGCTTTCACAGGAAATCCTCATGTATTAAAAGTTATGCAGCTCAATGCAATCTTCAATAATCAAAGAAATGCTGTACCTTAAAACCACCAGAGATGGAAGAACAATTTCAATGAGATCCAATAGAGAAAACCGTCAAGCTGGTTATTCAATATTATCGAATTATTGAACCTATGAGCCTGAATTTATGCAGTTTTTATAACATATTGAATACTTGTAAAAAATATACAGATTTCACTTTATACATTTTGGTGGTTACAAGATTCATGAGGCGCAATTCTAATGGGAAAGAGTAACTCATTTTTCCAAAAAATAGATTTATTATGTTTTTTTCGCTTACTTCTCATAGCAAAATAATCCAATTTCGAGAATCAAAAAAATCTACGAGCCCAACTTCAGGATCCTAGCAACCGACAGTCGTGTTGTTTTTTTCAAAGATCTCACCAAAAACAAATTTATTGTTCACGCGTAACTGATCAATATCGCTGATACAAAATCTGGACAGTTTTAATCAAATAAGCATCACTCTGCTCCAAATCACTTTAATTCAAATTTAGGATCAAAGTAATACCCCAGGATTTTCTGTGTACAGAACTCTCTATTAAAGTCAATTAGAGAAAATATTAACTAATTCTTTCATGATTTCGGTTACTAATTAATTAGTGAACCTTTCTCATTTCGACATAAAATGATCGTCGAATGACGCAAGATATCTCAGGTACTTTTGTGTTTGATCGAATTACGTGGTATTTTTGTGATCTAACCTATTTACAAGTTTCACAATATTCCCTTAATGTTATTTCACTAAAGTTGAAAATCTAACACAATCGCTCCTGGCCGAAGTCCGCAGCGTTTACAAAGAACGAAATAAGAAAAAAAGATTTTTAAACAAATTTTATTCCCTTCAAGACCTAAAATTTCATAGCTTAAAATGGTTCCAGGTCATGCCCAAAGATGCTGAGAGCATTTTTATCTCCCTAGTGCCTCCGGAACACACCTGAATTAAATTCGCCAATATTTGGTCTAATAGAATTAGTAGTTTTCTCCTGATATTTAGTAACCAGCTTTGTTTTAATTATTATTATTATACCATTAAGCCATTTCCCTTTCGGGGTAGGCGTGATTTGCGGTTGAAAAATAGTATTGTGTAGATGGGTATATAGGTGTAAGGTAGACACTGCTTCGACCCAGGCTGCTGATCAATCTCTCTAGCGATCACCCCAAGTGAAGAGCCCCACAAAATTGTTATCTGTGGTTCCCCGTTTGGGCCCATTAGTATCCAAGGTCTTTGTTTCAGGCGTCATTCACTCGATTGCCACTCTGTTTACAAATTATTTGTCGCCACACTTTTCTGTCCTGGCATACTACTCTAGCTTCTTTTACGTCCATGCATTTTCTTATGCAAGCTCTCGTGTTTCTATGGCTTCTTATGTCTCTTCGGATTCATGGCTCATTCACAGATTTTAACCATTCTTTCGGCGGTTTACCTTTGGGCATTTTGCCATTTACTTTACCTTCATACACCTGTTTGGTCAGTCGTTCATCTTTCATTCTTTCAACATGTCTGAACCACCTTAACTGATTTCTTTCCCATATGTCAACTAGTGTCTCTTCTGTACCACCTTCTTTGAGGATTATCTCGTTTCGGACTCTGTCCATCAGTGTTTTTCCGCATATTGTGCGCAGAGGTTTCATGCCAATCGCGTTAATTATACTCTTGGCCTTTTCTTGACATGTTCATGTCTTGCCACCGTATAGTACAGTCGGTACAAATATAGAATTATTTATTGCAATTTTAGCTTTTTTTGATATGTTTTTATTTCTGAGAATGGACCCTGCTCTACCTATAACCTTCTTACCCTCATTTATGCGCCTATCTAACTTCCCATATACTTTTCCGTCGCTAGTGAATAGGCTACTCAGATATACGTACTTGTAAACTTTTTCTAATTTCATCATTTAGGACAATGCTGCACATTGTTTTCTCACTTTTTCCTTCAAACACCATTACCTTTGTTTTAATTACGTTAATTTTGAGGCCCATGTTCTTCATTCTTGTATTGAGTTTATTCAACATTCTTTGCAAGTCCGTGACTGATTCTGTCATAACAATCTTGTCATCTGCGAAAGCTAACCCACGTACTTTCACTGTTTCGAGATCTACACCCTCTTCGTCGAAGAGGGTTATTCTTAGTGAAATTTTTTTGGTAATAATTAGACAAATTTCACTGATCTAGCTTTAGAGAGTAAGCTTTTCAAAAATAAAAATGATTTGAAATTAGAACTCACCAACAAGGTTAAACATAACCACGAATACGAGAAGTACATTGCCCATAAGTATCTTCATGTTTTTGGTTTGGAATATATTTCCTCCTATATATAGTAACCCCTATTCGATTACACAACTGTTCTCTGACTTGAGAAAAACTTTAGAAATTACTCAAATTTACAAAGTGTGTAAACCACATATACTGAGAAAAAAGTATTATACGTTTATGATCCTGGATTTTTAAATTTTGGGGCAGAAATCTATAGATATTAAACCGTAATATATGAGCACTAAAATTGATATTCAAAGAATTTAAAAATCAAGATTCAGGTTGTACGAATAATTATCTCTATATTGCGGTACAACATTTTTAAATCCAAAATCATAAACGATATATCTAATTCTCCTCAGTGTGTAGTATATATTATAAAATATCGTTTGATTTAAAAAAAATAGAACCAACTCAAAAACAGCAAATAACAGACTTGGGACTATATTTTTCCCTAGATGAAATTGCCATTAAATATCATTTTTTTCTATAGCTCTATAATTTTCTACTGAAATTAATTTTTACAAATTTAGCAGA
The DNA here is from genome assembly GCA_932195095.1 of Andricus curvator. Taxonomy (NCBI): domain Eukaryota; kingdom Metazoa; phylum Arthropoda; class Insecta; order Hymenoptera; family Cynipidae; genus Andricus; species Andricus curvator. The sequence goes on along the minus strand of CAKNYM010051769.1, from coordinate 131,317 downwards.
AAGGTTTATATTTGAAAGACACATTTCACAGGATTGCTATATTCATAAAATCGATACCTGCATGTATTACAATGCTAAGTTTCGGTACACCCATCAGTACCACCCTATGTTGGAGTAACGCTTAGTACCATCTAATGTCAAATTTGACAGTTAATTTAGTACTGACTATGAGTAAGGTTTCTTTATTAATTTCAACTAATCGTAACTAATCATGGCACTGTAATACACGTGAGTGTCAAAATTAGGAAAAAAATACATTCTTATAAATAAATAATTTAAAGAATATAAAAAGTTATTGTAGTTGAATTTTTTTAAGAGATAGCAACAACTGAGAAATTTATTTTTATTATAATTTATTTATATAATATAATATATATTTTTTTAAATTTAAAGTAAAATTTAAATATTTGAAATAATTTTGAAGTTGTTTGCGAGGTACCATTAAAAAAATACTGTTGACACAGACGCGTACAGTGAAACAAACAAATTTGTTTTCAAGTTGTTAAAAATGAAGTTTGACAATCTTCATTTTAGAGTGTTGATTCGTGTGTACTGTGTAGTAGCAATGCTATCAAACTCAAAATCAAATTAGAGTATATGTACATATTTCTAAATTTTCGCATAGCCTTGCGTGCCTATAGATTCACAGAAATTTGCTGATCATACACAAAATATTTACGGTGAGCCCAGGCACTTCAGAATCCACTTTTCGACCAGTTAAAACTAGTTTCTGATGAATTGGAATTTTAACGAAAAGATACATACTAGTGTATAAATAATGTAGACATATGTAAGCCACGTCGTAATTATCTTCAGTAATAAAGCAACTATATACGAAAAATGGAATTGTAATTTCATGTTAACTTTGTTTTGATATTTTAAATTAATTACTTTTACACAGTAAAAAAAATGGATCAATTTTGTTGCAGAGCCTTTTGCTCCAATGATAATTTGACTCTCGAGATCATAATGATCTGTCCATTCGGATCACCTTGATCTTCTTTTTTGGGTCATTTGTCAGACTGAGCAAAATGGCCGCCAATTTTTGGCGCCGATGTCATAACGACATAACCTAAAAATGTTATCGAACCGTACGCAAGTGACAACTACACTTAACAGGTGATATTTTCTAATGTCAGATTTCGTTAATTTCTTAACTTTTGAAGTGCACTGCATGATCAGAAACCATAAAAAGCTCGCATATGAGCTAAGGTACTCTAAGAACGTCAGCCATCTTGGTTTGACTTGATACATGATCCAGCATCAAATCATTTTGATCTCAAAGTCGATCATTCATTCTGGCCGATCAAAATGCTCTTGATTTCGGTGTCATTTTTGTTGCATATCAAAATGATATTGATTTCGGTATCATTTTGAACAATTTTTTTTACTGTGTAGGAAGAAATGTAATTACTGGGATTTGCGTTATTTTGGAAATGATTATTTAAAAAAAATCGAAATCCGTAACTTTTTCAGGAAAAATATTACTGTTCTTATTTTTAATTAGGTACTAACATTTAGTTTGTCAAGACAAAGATTTCCCCACAATGAATTCGAATTTTCAAAGATAATATATAAAGCAATATATAAAGCGGTTAGTACTTGGATGGGTGACCGTTCAGGAATACTGCGTGCTGTTGGCCCGTCGTGGGTGTGGTGGGCCCACATTGGTAGTAAATATCCACCTAGAAACACTACCCGAATCGGGTAGTGAGGCAATGAACTTTCGAGTTCGAACTGCTGATCTATGTATGTATGTAATATATAAAGCAAATTATTTCATTTTTGAAAATGAGATAAATGTATATAATAATTGAATTTACGGGCAAAATTCCTCCCTCTTAGCGCAAAAAGATAATTATTTTCTACGTGATTTTTACGGTCTATAACATTTAATTCTGTCAAAGAAATAGAGATTTATGAAGATTTGTACATGTTAGTGATTTCAACAATTTTGAATACTTTATTAATGTTTTCCATATCAACCTATATCGTTGCAAACACAATACACACCTTCAAATATTAGTTCGATCTGAAATAATTTAATGTTGGAACATTGAATCTATAAGCTATTCCTTCCATTGCTATCTCTCTTTTCATAGATACCCCTTTTTGTTCTCAAGTTTGTATAATCTTACAAAAACAATTGGTTTCGAAAAAAAACGAGATTCGCTTGAACTTTTCAAATCTGAATTAGTTGAAAATTTATTAACTGAATTAGTAATTGAGTGTATGACACTTTGAGAAATGAAACAGTGATATTTTTGATTTTCACTAATGTAATAGTAAAAAAACCACAAATTTATTTTATTAAAGTCAATTATCAAGAATATTTGCTGATTCTCCAATGATTTTGTTACTAATTAATTTTTAGGCCTCCCGTTTACGATTTTTTTATGTAAATGATGGTCGAACGACTCATTAGATTTTAAGTGTATTTTTGTGTTTTATCCAATTGCAGTGTAATGCATATACAGAAGATCACTTGCAAATATTACAAAACTCTCGAAACCTCCACTTTTGAAGAGAATGCTAATTTTTTTTAAATTTCAGATAAAAAAGAAAATTATTGTATTTGAAGCTCTACCGGCATTAAGGAATGCATTCTCATTACAATAATCGTGTTTCTCCACTCGATGTTTTGTAGATATTCATATAATTATCTAATGAATTATATTATAACAAATATTTTAATTTCCAATTATAGATTTAATGCTTTTACGATGATTCATTATAATAAATTTAAAGGAGGTTTTTCGGGTTTGAATCGTGTTCAAAACTACGAATCTTGCCGATTCGTGTTTGGTCAGAGCGCCCCATGGTGGGTACTGGTCGAACTTGATTGGCCAATCAAGTCTTTTTTTAAAAACCCGGGAGGCCGGAAAGGCAAATCGGAATGGGATTATATTCATTGTCCCTATTTACGTTATTAGGGTCGATATGATGCTTAGCTAGTGCTGATTGCGTGAAATGTTTTAGCCTGACTTTACTATCATGTTTCTTTACACGTTGGCTCACCGCCCTTCTGGTTTCTCCAATATAGACTTTGCCACAAAAACAAGGAATTTTATATACTCCCGGATCACTAAGAGGTGCCTTTCTATCTTTAGGGTTGTTTAGAAGTTGTCCTATTTTTGCAGGTGGTTTAAATATGGTTTGGATGTTGTGTTTGTTGAAAATTTTTCCTATTTGTTCCGTAATACCTTGAATGTAGGGGAGGATGGTGTTCGATTTTCTCTCTCTTTCTTCAGTAGGTTGTAATAATCGTTTTGTATTAGGATTCGTTTAACATTTTGTAAATCCTTTTGTAAGTTATCTCTATCTGTTATGGAGATATCTCTGTATACAAAGGAGTTGATGACAGATTGCTTTTGAGATGTGGGGTGGTGGGAGGAGGCATGTAGGCATCAGTTTGTGTGGGTGGGTTTTTCTGTAAACTTCATGTCCTAATGTGTTATCAGATCTTTTGTAAACTAGTACGTTCAAGAAAGGCAATTTTCCGTTTTGTTCAATTTTCATGGTAAACTGGATATTAGGGCGTAATTGATTGATGAAATCGGAAAACTTGTGTAGTTCATCTAGTCCATGTCTCCAGATGACAAAAGAGTCGTCAACGTTACGGCACCAAAATTCCGGTTCAAGCTTGGATTTGTTAAACATTTTAGTTTCTAAATTTTACATAAAAATGTTGGCTATTACAGGTGAGATTGTAGATCCCATTGCTGCTCCTGATGTTTGTTCGTAGAATTGATTATTGAAAGAGAAGAAGGTATTATTGAGACAGTGTTCTATCAAAGGTCTGAGATTGGAGGGGAATTTTGCAAAGGATTTAATAATATCGATTGCATCAGAGATTGGTATTTTCGTAAAGAGAGATACTACGTCAAAACTCACTAGGATGTCTTGGGGTTGAATGTGAGTCTGTTATATCTTTCTGATGAAGTCAAAAGAGTTTTTGACGTGCGTGATAGAGTTTCCTGTAAAAGAATTCAGTTGTTTGGCGAGAAAGCGTGCTAGGTTGCAAGTTGGTGATTTTATTGCGCTGATGATCGGTCTGAGTAGAATGTTGTTTTTGTGGATTTTTGGGAGTCCTTAAAGTTTTGGAGTGTTGGGATTAGTAGGTATTAATTTAGATATTGTTTCGCTGTCAAGTTTTGAGTCTTTTAGAAGAGTTTTTATTTTGCTGACTCATTTTGCTGGTCATTATTACTGTTGTGTTGCCTTTGTCTGTGGGTAATATTATGATGTCTTTATCCTGATTGAGTTCTTCAATTGCTGTTTTTTCTTGTTTTGTGAGAATTGAGGAGGGAGATACTGCAAAATTATGTCCTTTAGATAAGGCTGAAATCATTTCATTACTGAGAGGATGGTTAGAGATATTTTTTACTGTGTTAGTTAATGGTGCGTGCCTTACTGGAAGTAATTTGTCAAAGTTAATTTTTTGTTTTTGAGTGGAAAGATCTTTAAATTGTTGAGATTGGTCAAATGATATGCGGTCCAATCTAGACCAAATGTCAAATCTAAGAGTGCTGGATAGGAACAGGTGAAGTTTTAATAGTTTTTTGGAGGTAGTGTGCAAGACGAATTTGGTATGTTGTATTCTTTCTTTCAAGAGAAGCAAACTTGTTCAATCTAGAATTGATTTGGATTTAGATGTTGCCAGATGGTTTTTCAACTGTAAGAATTTTGGGACGATGTTGTTATCCTTACACCGTTTTAAGAAAGCTAAAGATGTTAGTAGCTTAGCTTGAAAAAGACCTGAGCTTACTAAAAGCATTAGGTTTAGTAAGAAAACTCTCCCCGTAGAGTTTTTTAATAATAGATCTAATGCTTTCACGATGATTCATTATAATAAATTTAAAAGAGGTCTTTTGGATTTGAATCGTGTTAAAAACCCGGGAGGCCAGAAGGTCAAATCGGATTGGTATTATATCCATTGTCCCTAATGATGTTATTAGGGTGTTTTAAGATTTCAATTCCTTCTCTACGTTTCCTTGGAAAAATATTGTACGTTTCTGCGATCTCAGTTGTTTTGTCAAATAAAATGCTATTTCCTGTTTCGATATGATGCTCAGCTGATGCTGATGGCAAACCCGAAAGACCTCCTTTAAATTTATTGAATTTTCAATGTTCAAAAGAAAAACGGTAAGTTCTATCAGAATATATTTAAAGACGACTTTGTAGGTATTTTTAGCAAAAACTCTTATGTATGTGGATCGGTCTGACTCGAAAACGTTTTGTGTAAATTCTGAATACTCTAGAAGAAGTCAAAATATATCAGGTTTGTCCTTATAAATACTCATTTGTTGTTTCCCATACGTTGAATCATGAATAATTTACATCTCAAAGTTGTTTCCATATTTATATTGAATATTCAAGTTATACATTTTTAATAATGGTAGTATGCATTTCTCCTGGAGAACAATCTCGTTTCTTCCATTATTAATGACAGTTTGACCACAAATATTCACTGAAATCCAAGACAATTAACATTGAATACAAAGTTTATTCTTTTAATATGCTCGCAAAATAATATGTGTCATCAAATATGTGTCGGTGGCGGTACAATTCTAGGTCTTTTATCGCTAGGTTCGGCCCTTCAGGTTCCATTCTTCGTGGATAGTTAGCCACTTCACATGTGGCTGCTAATTGATTAGGTGGATGGGAAGCTCCAACTGTATATCCAGAACGATTCGTGTACACTAAAAATTGTATGCCATTTATAGTAGCAACATACGTTTTAAGATAAGTATGTAAATTTTTCGGACGTTTATCCCAATTTAACTTGAAAACATTGACGAAGCTGCTATACGCATCTCATTCAAACGCAAATTTGAAGAAGGTATCTATTACATTATAATAAAAGTATTTCTGGTATTCTGTATTAGCAATTGTCCGAGCAAAATTACTATTAAATGTACGGCGAGAATTTCTCTCCCTTCCAACAGCAAGAGTAGTTTCTTCAACATGAAATTGCTCCGGTAAACTTGCACATGTTAGTAATTTCAACAATTTTTAATAATTCATCAATATTTGCTATATAAACTCATCCTACTGCAAACACATCACACAGCTTTGAATACTAGTTCGATGGTAAACAATTTAATGCCTGTTTTTGAACTGGGTTAATTCTGGCTTTTATTTTCAATGTAAAACAAATGACAGTGAGATCCTACCAGTCGTTTCATTTGAGTACCACTCGAGCAGGTTTTTTCAGAATCATATTTTTTAATGAGAAATTTAGTGAAAACCTGATTCATTTTTTTTCCTCGAATATTTATATTCGACCTGATTTCGAGTCTTAACTGGTGTGTTAGGGGTAATTTGTACTGGGCAAACCCTTCCGTGGTGCAAAATCACCCTTTTAAACTCGAAACCAGATTGGGTAAACAAATTTCTAAATTGTCGCAAAAGCGCTTGGTACAATCGCTTGGCCGTGTCTAAGTCCACAGAAATTCGGTGAGCGTAGAACAAATGTTTTCAGTGTGCCTGGACACTTCCCAATCCGCATTTTTACCAGCTGAAACAAGTTCTAAATAAATTTGTGATTCTAAAATACATACAAATGTATAAAGAATATAAGCATATTTAAGATAAACTTTGTATTTATCAGCAGTAATAAATCAATGAGCCCATTTACACAATGGCACAAACTGCTACGCTCGACAACCAATCAGTGGCGTCGGTTATAAATGATATACGGCCCTTGTTTATATACCTTAAAGTGACCTCTTTAAGAAAAAAAAACTTAATTAGTGGGCTTTTGCGTAATTTCGGAAATGATTTATTTCCAAAATTAAAATAAAATGTTGTTTTTAGAGATTAAGTAAATGTCTGATCATAATTAGGCGTATTAATATGAATGCAGTTTGGAAATAAATTTAATGTATATATTTTCATTTATACATCGTTTCAATTAAATTGAATACTTTCATTGGTATTCGTAAGGAAAAACTTCATTTATTCCGACTTCTTCCAGATTTTTTTATCCAGAAATTGTACAATACCATATCTGAATTGAACCGATTCCTTTATCAGATTAAAAGTTTAAGAAGGAGACGTAGGAAGCACACTCTGTCCTTGTCATATTTTATTTTGTAACATAGCAATACTCATTACTTTTTATGTTTTTTTTTGGATTGCTATTCCAATTTTTATTTCAAAATGTTTCTGCGGAATAGATCAAGGTTTTCCTTATAAATAATAATTTCTCGTTTCCTAGACAATAACTTAAGAATAATTTAGATCCAAAAGTTCTCTGCATACTTTTATTTATATTATTCAAATTATACATTATTGATAATAGTAGTATGCTGTTCTCCTGGAGCACAATCTTGTTTTCACCATTAATTATTACAGTTTGGCCACAAATATTGATTGAAAGCAAAGACAAACAACATTAAATACAAAGTTGATTCTTATAAAATGCATTAGAATATTGAAGTGCATCATCATCATTATCAACATATGTATCATCAAATATGTGTCGGTGGCGGCAAAACTCTAGGTCTTTTAGTTTTATGGCTAGGTCCGGGCCCTTCAGGTTCAATTATTGGTCTTTGGTTTGCAACTTCAGTTATTGCTACTTGATTCGGTGGAGCGGAAGCTCCAATTATATATCCAGAACCAGTTTTATGCAACAAAAATTGTATGCCATTTATAGTAGCAACATACGTTGCGACATAAGGACGCCCTTTTTCTGGACGTTTATTCCCATTTAACTTAAAAACATTGACTAGGCGTCTATACGCATCTCGTTCAAACACAAACTTTAATTCCGTACCTAATACATTATATTGAAAGAATCTGTGATACACAGTATCAGGAATTGTCCGAACAAAATTACTATTGAATTTACGGCCAGCCTTCTTCCCTGGCCCTGCAGAAAGAGTAGTTCCTTCCACGTGAAATTGGTGCTCTGGTACATCCTCGATGAATGTTGGTTGTGGTTCAGGATCTACGTTATTTGATGAATTCACATTAGAGGCTCCAGAATTTAATCCTGAAAAAAAGAGATTTGTGGAGATTTGCACATACTAGTTACATTCCACAATTTTTTTTTATATAAACCTATATTACTGCGAACGCATTACACAGTTTTTTGTTTCAAGCTTGTATGATCTTAGAAAACAATTGGTTTGGAAAGGAATAGAAATTCGTACTGCAGGCTTTACATCTGAATTAGTGAGCATTTTACAAATTGAATTAGTAATCGAATGTTTCATACTTTGACTAATGTAATAGTAACATTATAGCTTTTTACCAATGTAATATTGCCCGGTCGAAGTACGCAACGTTTACGAAAAACGAAACTCATTTTTTTTGCATCAATTAGTCCAATTAAATGACCGAAGAAATTTAAAAAAGTTATGTCGCGCTAACCTTTCTAGAACAGACGTCAATTTTACCACTATGCATTGAAAAAACCATAAAAATTATCCTAACCTCCAGATCTAAATTTTTTTTTGTTTAAAAGTGTTACATTTGATACACAAAGATTCTCAAAAAAGTTTTTTTCCCTAGCACTTCTAGAACACACCAAAATTCAATCCCTAAATATTTGGGCTAATCGATTTAGTAGTTTTCTCCTAATCGTTAGTTATCGGCTTCTTTCGATTTGAATTAGTGAAATTTTACTGATAACTAATGAAATTTCACTGATTTAGATTTAGAGTGCAAGGTTTTAAAAAATAAAAACGATTTGAAATTGGAACTCACCAACAAGGTTGAACAGAATCACGAATGCGAGAAGTATATAGACGAAAAATATCTTCATTTTTTCACATAGATTTCGTATATGATGACTGACAAGTTTGGAATATTTTACATGTATATATTTATCCCAATTCGATTACGCAACTGTACTCTGACTTGATAAAATATTTCGAATTTACGATGTGTACGGACCATGTAGTAGAAACAATTACATATATTTTAACAAATCAAACAAATGAAAAATGTCTATAGCCTTATAATTTTTTCCTGAAATTCATTTCTTAAAATTGACTAGAAGGGTGTGAATTTCAAGTACACATTTGACGGAGTTTCTACGTTCGTAAAATCGATACAAACTAATCTCGAACTTTAAAGTTGATTTAATACTTGCTGTGTGTTAAGGTTACATTAATAATATTATTGTAATTTGTACTGTAATCGATGAAGAGAGATTTATCGATCTGTCAACATCATTAAAAAAAAAATTTAATATTGTTTGGATCAATTATTGCATCATTAACTTAAAAGGCAACAACTATAAGTTTTAAAATTATTTCCCCGCGAGAAGGCAAGATCTACCACTTACAGCCGTCTTCCGTAGAAGTCGCTTTGAAACTTCGGTAGCATCTGCTTTTTTACATATTAATCACCCATTAAATTTTTTTTTTATAAATGGATAGATCGCACCAAAATTTCCTGATAAGGGTCGAGAAATCTGTGTAAATACGTATTAAATTTAGCATAATCGATTTTCTCCGTTCGCTGATTTTGAAGTTATTGCCTTTTTCCATAAAACAGCACAGCATTACTTCAACACATGACTATACTTAGGTACACCAATTCGGAGCACTGTAATAGACGCAGGTATCAACATTAGGAAGAAGAAAAAACTTATAAATTTAAAATCAAAACAAAAGCTGTTAATGTAGTCGAAAGTTCAGTAATTATAGTCAAAAGTTCAAAACTTTCACGTTAAGAACGCTTTTTGATAGAATATAAAATCGACAGAGAGACTGTTTCTTTCTTGTTAGATTTGACTTCAAACCTAATCAATTTTCAAATTCATTTTCTTCTATTAAAATTCTTCAATTTGGTGACTCTAGCTCAACCAGTTTGCGAGGCATTATCAGGAAACGAATGTTGACACACACACACACACACGAATACGAATGATGTCAGTATATGATAAAATAAAGTTTTACGATCTTTATCCTGAATGTTGTTTTTTCAAGCATTCCATATATATGTTATCGTTAAGACCCGAATCCAGTAAAAACTATTTGTAACTAGTAAAAACGCGATTTTACTGACAATGAGCGGTTTTGTGAAAACCCGATGAATTTACATATTTAATCTGATTTCGAGTTTCAAATGGTGTGGTAACAATACTACCCATCTTTTTAGGGTGCCTTTTACCATCAAGTTTCACCCCCCCCCCCCCCCCCCACCAATATGTCACATTAGGCATACTACTCTTACCCGATCACTTGATTGCATTACAAAGATATCCTGAGTACATTTTCAAGACATGAAAATATCCAAAGAATGTCTTAAAGACGTCAAATCATATGACATAGAAGTACATTCTAAGGACGTCTTTAGGATGTCCCGGTACCCACCAAGAATTTTTTTATCAACTATTCTGGTTTTAAATTCTGCGGAATGTGAAAAGGCAATCTGATGAAGGAATCGGTCTGGCTCTGAAACGTTGTTGTGCAAATTTTGGATAAAATACTTTAGAAGAAGTGGGAAATGATAAGGTCTTTCCTTACAAATAATAATTTGTTTTTTTCAGATATTCAATAATGAATAATTTACATCCAAAAGTTCTTTTTATATACTCTACGTTAGATATAAGAACAGCTTCGGGGATAACTCGCACTGGCTTAGATCCTCAACTGGGCGTTTAAAAACGTAAACAGTTAGGGCCGTGCGGACCATTTCTTAATATTACGTAATATATGCATGTGAGTACCCGCGCACCGCTCCTTCATCCGATGCTCCTGGTGTTTCATGCTTGATTAAACACCGTCCCTCGACCCGGAGGGGCTTCAATCTCACTGAAAAACTGCGTGAGCCAGCAGTTCTAGTAATTCGTAAGCCGGGCGTCCTTCTATCGGACGTTCAGTGAATTTATATTATATAAATTCTACATTTTTAATAATGGTAGTTTGAATTTCTCCTGGAGCACAATCTTGTTTTATCTTTTATTTATTTCACTTTGGCTACAAATATTCATTTAAATCAAAGACCATCAACATTAAATATAAAAATGATCCTTTTAAAATACATTCGTATATTAAAGTGCATCATCATCGCTTGTAAAATATTTATCATGAAATATGTGTCGCTGACGGCACAATTCTAGGTCTTTTATTGCTGGGTCTGGGCTCTTCAGGTTCAATTCTCGGTGTACAATTTGCCACTTCAGTTGCTGCTACTTGACAAGGTGGAGGGGAAGCTCCAACTATAGTTCCATGGGTAGTCTTGTGAACCAAAAATTGTATGTGATTTAAAGTAGCAACATACGTTTTAAGAGTAGCACGCCTTCTTTCTGGACGCCTATTCCCATTTAACTTGATAACATCCACTAGGCGTCTATACGCATCTCGTTCAAACACAAACTGTAAGTCTGTACCTAATACATTATATTGAAAGAATCTGTAGTAATTAGTATCAGCAATTGTCCGAACTAAATCACTATTGAATATGCGGCCAGATGTCCTCCCTCTTTTTGCACTAAGAGTCGTATCTTCTACGTGAAATAGTTCCAGTGGTACGTCGGCGCGTATTGGGTGTGGGTTAGGAACTACGTTAACTGGGGGCGATACGTAAGAGAATACAGCATTTAATCCTGTGGAAAAAAATAGAGATTCATGAAGATTTGCACATGTTATTAGTTTCAACAACTTTGGATAACTGCATTTGTGCTTTATCCAATTAGGTGTACAGGTTTTTTTTAAGGGCACATGCATTAAAGAGATTATTTATTTCGTGAATAAAGTAAAGTAAAGTAAGTGAAGTTTATGTAATATTCTTTTTTTTCCCGCTTTTGAATCAAAACTTGTAAATAGATTATGTTAGTGGTGGGGACGTAGTATGATCCAGGATCATGTAATGCCACCTATTTCAAAATTTCACAATACAATATTGCCTTCATATTTTTTCAATAAAGTGGTAAATGTAACACAATATCACCTGGCCGGACTTCGTAACGTTTACAAAAACCAAAACAAGGAAATAATAACTTTTCAAACTTATGAGACCTAAAATTGTATTCTGAAAAAGTTTTATCTCCCTAGCAGTTCTAGAACGCACCCCAGTTCAACACCAAAGTATTTGATGTAATCGAATTAGTAGTTTTCGACTAATCGTTAATTATCAGCTTCTTCCAAATTGCATTATTGAAATTTGACTAATAATTAGTAAAATTTCACTGATCTATATTTAGAGAGTAAGATTTTATAAAATCAAAATTATTTGAAATTGGAACTTACCAACAAGGTTGAACAGGAGCACGAACGAGAGAAGTATATTTTCAATAAGTTTATTCATTTTGTTTAGAAAGATTTCGCTTACGATGACTAACAAGTCTGAAATATGTTTACTCTCATATATAAAGTAATTTCTATTCGATTACGCAACTGTACTCTGGTAGTCAAATTTACAATGTATGCACACCACTTATTAGAGGCAATTATACATATATCTTTGAACTAAGAAAAAGAAGAAAAATTTAAGAACAAGGATTAACAAACCTTTTTATCTGGAACTGTATTCTCCGTTTGATGAAATTGCAACCGAATACATTCCTTTTCTATAGCTTTATAATTTTCTCCTGAAATTAATTTCTTTAAATTTGCCAGAATGTTTTTAATATGAAATTAAAAATTTTGCTGGTAATTTAATACTTACTATAGTTGAAGGTTACATTAATAATTATATTTCATGGAGGTTTAACTTTTAGTCGGCGCAGGTATCAAAAGTAAGAAGAAAAAATCACTCATTAATTAAAATTTTGTTTAAATTTATTTTATTTGGAAATTTTTGTTTAGGAATAGCTATATTATTATGTGAAAGGACCAAATTTTTTTCATTCATCTCTGATATAATTCTTTAATTTGGTGACTCTAGCTCAATCGTTTTGCGAGCTATTATTAAAAAATACTGTTGACATACACACACAAACAAATTATTTCAGTATATATCAAGAATGAAGTTTCACAATCATACTTGAGCGAAAATTCGTATTTATCTTCAGTAATAAATCAACTGTATAATAATAGTATATACTATTTTCCAGAACTTGTATTTTCAGTAAATTCGGCACTTATCGTTCTTGATAATTGACTCTATCTCTCTCGAACCATTCTACAGGGTAGAGTCACGGCCAACTCCGTAAGAGCGACAAAGATGGTAGTGAAGCACTCTTAGGGCCGCATTGTGTCTCTCGACATACGTCTTTTCAGCGTGACTGGGACAGTCAGTTAGTATGTGTGCTAGATACTAAAAATGATCATGACATGCTCTGGACGTATTGCTGGAAACATTTAACGTGAAATGCGGCTACGGTATACTAAGGTGAAAAGGACATCTTTCTGACACGCGAAAATTAAACCCTATATGCCTGCATCAAGTACAGATGATTTGAGGTGAGCAAGCGTTAACTCCATCGACTTGGACACAACTTTTAGATTTCTGTAAAAGTTTCCATGCATTTTCTTGTCCAGGAGCCTCTGAAGAAAGTTGTTGACTCTCCCTTCTTCAACTGAGCTCCTAGAAGTGAGCCGTATAGATGAAGTGATGCACTTTCCTCACTTCTGATGATAGGATCCAGACGAAGTTCTCGGCCACCTGCTTCGCGGCTTTGTAAAGGAACGCATCTTTGCCAATCATCTCGCAATTTCAGACCATTGTCAGAAAAAGATCTTTTCCATTTGCGTCAATGTAAGCTGTACCTAGGATAATCCAGTTACAAAGATACTGAAGATTCAGAAATCTGCGCCCGCCTTGATGGCGTGGGATGCACAAGTGCCGAACGTATGAATTCATATCTGAGCTCTTCTACATGTGCATGTTCTTACGCGTGGCGATGTCGAGGGCGATGTGAGAGATTGATGCAACTTTGGAAAACCAGATTTACTATCTCATCAAGAAAACACCATGTAACAACTAACAGCGTCACCTTTCAGAGGAGCGACTTTCACGGTGACACCATGAGCTCTCTCCTCTGTTGCATCACACTTCTGCCACTATCTCTTGCACTAAGTAATTCTCTTGACTACGTCTGCAGCGAGCCTTATTATCGCGAGCATGAAGTCACTTATGTGTTTTATGTCGATAACCTGAAAATCTATTCTTCTGAAGCAAAGCAGCTTTATAATGCTTTTAGGATCATTCAGAAGTACACAGGAGAGATTATTATGGACTTTGGATTCGAAAAGTATACAAAGATTCATCTGAAGCGAGGACGAATTAATAGCGATCCCGAGGACCGTAAACTCGTGGACATGAGTGCTATTAGACAACAGACACCTTGATGCTGGAGAGACCTACCTATGTCTAGGCGTGCCTGAGAGCCGCATTCAGAATATAATATTAGTGAAGTAGGCTCTCCGAAGCAGATAGAAACGTTTCTTTCGACAGATTTTGTCTTTCAATCTATCGGCGTTGAACAAAAAATCTTCGACTAAGATACTTGCCGTCCCGGTTCTACTCTACTGGTTTGGGGTGGTTCCATGGACAAAGCGCTTAAGCACATGCATATTCAGAAAAGTTTAGATATCCATTCGTCCATTCTGCACTTGTACGCACATACTACGCCTTTAAAGTGGGCGCAGACTTCTAAATCTCCAATGAATATAACCGAATTATCCTGGTAACAGTTCATATCGTCGCAAATAGAAGAGATCTTCTCATGAAAATGGTCAGGAATCACGAGATGATTGGCAAAGGCGCGTTCCTTTACAAACCTGCGGAGCAAGCGTTCGAGATCCTTGGTCTGAATGTTAACATAAGAAGTAAGGAAAGTGCATTACTTCATCTAGATATTCTAGATGTCACACTTCTAAAAGGCCAAGTGATGAAAGCAAAAGTCAAGAACATCCGCCAAAAGCTTCTCGAAAATAAAATGCACGGAAACTTTCACAGAAATGTAAAATATCAGTCCTTGTCAAAGGAGCTAACGTTTGTTTTCCTCAATTCATCCGGACTACACTAAGGCACAGTGGGTTTTATTTTTGCGTGCCAGGATGGTGTCGTTTCAACCTTAGTACAACGTAGCAGCATTTTACGTCAAGAAGTTCTCAGCGATAGGTGCAGCGCGTGTCATGCACATCCTGAGCATCTAGGATTCATACCATCTGGGTGTTCTACTCACGTGGAAACGATGTATCTTCATAGAAAGAATGCGGCCCTAAGAGTGCTTTACTAGCACCCTGCCCCGCCGAACGCTCTAATGGAGATAAGGCCAATTCTCCAGGAAGAGAACTACCGAATTTACTGCAACTAAGAACTTCGGACAGCAGTCTCCATTGAATAGTCGAGGCCTTTTAATTTGCCCGCATCTACAACATGAGCTCATACAAATATATAGTTAAACTTTTTCTTGTTTTGCACGGCAGTGTATTCGTGATCAAATTCTCGGCTCCGGCCGACAACAACATCACAGTCAAGGAGAAGAAAAAGGAGGAAAACTATCGAGACCTCATAAGGGATCTGCCAGGAGTTTACCCAGGATATTCGGTTAAAATTATTGTCGATGTGATCGGTGCTCTCGGAGGTACGAAGTCATCGCTGGTTCGTAACTTCGAAGCCATACCCGCTTGCCAAAAACATTTCAAGGCACTTGCCGGTCCTTTGTTGTGTTTCGACCGTACCCTGTGGTCAGTTACTGGTCACCCATATCACCGTCGTAAGGCGTGGTCATAGGTGTTATTTACCTCGATTATACTAGGAGCCAGTGTCATTCTTATGGATGCCCCTATGCTTCCAAGGAGCCCTGCGGTGGTTGTTCAACCTATTGTTTAATTATATTTATATTGAATATTTAAGTTATACATTTTGAATAATGGTTTTATGCAGCTCTCCTGGAGCACAATCTTGTATTATTTATTACAGCTGGGCCACAAATATCTATTGAAATCAAAGACAATCAACATAAAATACAAAGTTGATTCTTTTAAAATGTATTAGAATATTTCAGTGCATCATCATTTGCAAAATACTTATCATCAAATATGTGTCGGTGATGGTACAATTCTCGATGTTTTATGGCCAGGCTCAGATCCTTTAGTTTGATTTTCGGCGTATGATTTGCCACTTCAGGTGTTGATACTTGATTGACAGTTGGTACTGACCACTTCTAAGGGTTCCTTTTTTCCGTCGATAAGAAGTTGTATTGATCTTTGCTAAGGGCTTCGTATTATCTGCTGCTAAAATTTGTTGCTAACCGATGCTTGAGGATGTTGGTGGGCGTTGCCAGAGGATGTTATTAACCATTGCTAAGGGTTGCTAGTGAACGTTGCAAATTGTTGTTATTGTCCGTTTCAAGGGAGTTGTATTATTCGTTGCTAAGTGTTGATGTTTATCGCTACTGAAGGTTTGGTATTATTCGTTGCTAGATAGTTGTATTGATCGTTGCTAAGGGATATTATGCATTGTTGCTAGCGGATGTTATAGATGTTCTTTAAAACTTCTCACTAACCGTTGCTTCAAGTTGTTATTGAACATTTCTAAAGGTTCTTATTATCCATTTCTAGGGATTTGTATTGATCGTTACTAATGTTTGATGTAGATCGCTGTTAATGGTTGTTATTGTTTGTTGCTAGGGTTATTGATATAGGGTTATTGGTATTGACCACTGCTAGGGGATGTTATAGATGTTCTTAAAGTTTATTAATGACCGTTGCTAATGGGTGATACGAGGAGTGATTATTTATTACTGTTTGACCACACAAATCTTTATTGAAATCACAAACAATTAATATTAAATACATAGTTGATTATTATAAAATTGCACTGGAATATTTCAGTGCATTGTCATCATTCGCAAAATACGTTTCATCAAATATGTGTCGGTGACGGTACAATTCTCGATCTTTTATGTCTAGGCCCTTCAGCGTCAGCTTCAATTATTGGTGTATGATTTGCCACGACACGTTTTGATACTTGATTAGGTGGAGCTGAAGCTCCAACTATAGCTCCAGCACCATTCTTGTGCACCAAAAATTGTATGTCATTTAGTGTAGCAACATACGTTGGGAGATATTTACGCCCTCTTCCTGGACGTTTATTCTCATCTAACTTGTAAACATCTACTATACGTCTATACGCATCTCTTTCAAACACAAACTTTAAGTCTGTATCTAACACGTTATATTGAAAGAATCTGTGGTACTCAGTATCAGGAGTTGTCTGAACGAAGTTTGTATTAAATGTACGCCAAGACGATCTCCCTCTTCTTGCAGAAAGAGTAGTATCTTCTACATGAAATAGTTCCAGTGGTACACTGGCGAGTATTGGTTGTGGTTTAGGAACTATGTTAACTGGCGGCGATACATGACGGATTACAGCATTCAATTCTGTAAATAGATAATAGAGATTTACAACCATCCGTACATGTCAGTAATTTCAACAATTTTGAATAATCAATCAATATTTAATGTTGAAAATGCTTCTTATAATTATTTCTCTTTATTCCCAAGTTTGTATAATTTTACGAAAACCATTGGTTTGGAAATAAAATGAAATCCATGTTGAACTCCTTAAATCTGAATTAGTGAAAATTTCATTTAATAGAAGTATTTGAGTGTTTGACATTTTGACTAATGCAATAGTAATATTTTAGCTTTTCACTAATTTAATAGTAGAAAAATCACAAGTTTATTTTAATAAATTAAATTATTTTTTAATAAAAAAAGCAACTCAGCGAATGTAAGGTGTTCATTTGTGTTTTATACAATTACGTGGTGCTCTTTTAGCGCAAATTCGTCTCAAGGATTATTTGTATAGTGATTTAAGTAAAGTAAAATAGATCAAGTTTATGAAAAAAATGTTTTCTTCTTTTGGACCATGACTTGTAAATATATTATGTTGGTGGTAGTGACGTAATATGATGCAGGATCATATGATATATTTTTGAATAAATGTTTCGATTTGATATCCAAAGATTCTCAAAATAATTTAATCTCCCTAACACTTCCGGGAGATAACCGAATGCAATCCCTGAATATTTGGTCTAACTGAATTAGCAGTTGTCTACTAATCGTTAGAGACTGGCTTCTTTCTAATTGAATTAGTGAAATTAAACTATTGATTAGTGATATTTGAATTAGATTTAGAAAGTAAGCTTCTGAAAAACGGAAATGACTTGAAACTGGAACTTACCAATAATGTTAAGCAGAATTACGAATGCCACAAGTAGATTACCAATAAGTATCCTCATTTCTTTCCAGATAAATTTCGTGTAAGATTACTGAAAACTTCGGAATACATTTACTCATATGTATACCTGCATAGTATATATTATACCTACTTGATTACGCAACTGTACTCTGACTAAAAAAGCCTTAGGAATTACTTAAATTTACAATATTTGCAGACGTGAATGTGAGCGATTAACAGAGTTGGAATCTCGCCTTGAACTGTATTTTTCTTTTGATAAAATTTAAAACAAATAAAACGTTTACATTGTCGTTTCATTGAGAAGGTATTGGTTTTATATGAAAGTTGACTTCCCTTTGGCACAATGTTTCAAAGCCTGAGAAGAAAGGACGAGTTCGTTAACCAGCCATATTTAACCAATGGTTCTGGCTTTATCCATGCAAAATGCTTTTCAAAAAATCAAAAATTCAATTTTCTTAAATTTTTTTTTATAAAACATATAGTTTTTGTTTTAATTGTGAAAAATATTATAGAGACAAAAAAAAATCAATTGTTTGTATAAACTATGCAAAATTGGATAAAATTTAAATATGGTATATTCAAAAAGGTTTTAAAAAACAAGCTTTTATTATGTATGTATACCATTAAGCTATTTCCCTTTCAGGGTAGGAGTGACACTACTTGATTCGGGTAGTGTTTCTAGGTGGATAGTTTCTTGTAGTAAATAACTACAAGTGTGTGCTCACCACACCCACGATGTGCCAATAGCACGCAGTATTCTCGAATGGTCACTCATCCAAGTACTAACCGCGCTCAACGCTGCTTAACTTCAATGCTCGGACGAGAACTGGTTTTTTCAGCGTGGTATGGCCGTTGGCATTTATTATAATATGCCAAAAAGGCGGAAAAGACTGAAAAGACTGAAAATGGCTCTTAGAATAATAATAATATAATAATAATAATGTTACTAAAAATGAAAGCGTGGGGCGTAAATATTGAATCTTGTATCTATTTGATGGAGAGAATTTAATATTTACGCCACGCACTTTTATTTTGAGTCACATTATTATTGTTTTTTGTTTAAACATCTTCTCGAGTGAACCCGGTTTTTCATCATAGCCACGGACTAAGTCAAGTGACTGATAAGATGAGGATGTTATAAGTTATTTTATTCCGATGTTTGAAATCATTTGCGATGATGTTGTAGGTACAAAATGAGGAGCATGGTGTAGTTTGCAGTTTGTCTTTTACCGCTGTTAACCTTACACAGCGGCCGCGAGTGTTGGAGGTGACAACAGTCGCCTCTGGATGCTTTCTTAGAGCTACCATGTATCACTCCATAGGTTGTTAGTCGCTTGCTTCCTGATGGCTGAGGAAGTTTCTTGCAATGCGACAGTT
The DNA here is from genome assembly GCA_932195095.1 of Andricus curvator. Lineage (NCBI taxonomy): Eukaryota > Metazoa > Arthropoda > Insecta > Hymenoptera > Cynipidae > Andricus > Andricus curvator. The sequence continues at coordinate 111,820 of CAKNYM010051769.1, read as the reverse complement.
GTATAATAAAACCTCCTTCTGAGCTGCTGCCAGTACCCTACTGACTCCTAAATGTTCAAGATGTTCAGTGCATCTTGCGTGTACATCGCCTGTTGCCGAAATCGCAATAGGATGAATAGATGCATGTTTCACATTCCTCCATATTGTCTTTACTTCATGCCTTCGCTCGCTATACTTATTAATCTTGGTTGAATATGTTGCCTACAAATTTCGGTTAAGTGGACAAGCGATGTCGATGATGTAGACTCTTCCACCTTTTTTTCTCGCATCTCGATATCGGGTCGATTGGCTCGGATTTAATGATCCGTCCAGATAGTCACATCCCAATGTAAGATGTAATCTTCGTTTTCTAAAACGGGCATTGGAATTTATCTATAGAAAGACATCCATTATGTTAAAAGTCCTAGGTTTAGGGCAAGTTGTTTATGTATAATGCCCGTCACATCATTATGTCTATGCGTATATTTTCTTTGAGCCATTGAGCGACAACCATCAGTAATATGCTGATACAGGACGCCCTTTCTCAACCAAACATTGGATGCCTCACTATCCACTTCATGTTGATCTAACGTTTTCAGGTGCTCGCCGTGGATGGCTTTCTGTCTCTTCATTGCGTTTCTAATTCCTCTGTGGTTTCTGCTTTGATATTCAAGGCCTCCTCTGAGTACAAATTCAAGGGCGTGTAGTCAAGATCGGCTTTACAGATAATGTTGTAAAACGCAACATCTCGCTTGCTGTTAAAATAGTCTCGCAACTATATAACTTGTGACTCACGCAGTTTCCTGACATCTACAACGACCCTACCCCCTCTACGCCATGGTGAAACTACCCTTTAAATCGTCGAATTACTGCGGTACATTCGGTGCTTCGTCATTTCTACGTGGATGATTCTGTTTAATCGTCCGAGGTCGGTGTTCGACCATTTGATGAGCCCAAAAGAGTACGTGAGAACAGGGATGGTATAGGTGTTGATTGCCCTGATCTTGTTTGCCGAGTTGAGAGAACTCTTCAGAACCAATCTGAGTCTTGTAGTGAAGGCAGTCGTTAGTCTTTTGTTAACTATCGCATGCTAAATACCCTTAGATTCGAGAATACCCAGCTATTTATATGACTCGCCCTCAGCTATTGCCTCGATGTCATTCTTGAAATCGTTCTCTAGCTCTGCGGTCCCTAATTCTCCTCTGGGTAAATGCACTGTTTTGCATTTATCTAGTCCGAACTCCATGTAGATATCATTGGAAAACTGCTTTATGACATCGATCACTTGCTACAGTTTCTGGTCTGAACTAGCGTATAGCTTCAGATCATCCATGTATAGAAGATGGGTCACTTGATGACCATCCTCGTTATCATCAGACATGATATTCAGTGTTTCGCCCAGTAGGTTCAACGCTGAACAGAACCACAATGCACTGAAGGAGTCTCCTTGAAATATACCCGTCGTAATGCGTATTGATCTAGCTATCCTTGGTTGTCCATGATCAAAATACCTGATTCGTGTACCCCAAAGCATCATCGTACGACTTAGGAAGTCAATGATGCTTGGGCAAATTTTGTATATTTTTAAGACTTCAAGCAAATAGTCATGTGGTATGGAACGAAACACTTGCTTGTAGTCAATGTATGCCCTGGAGCATAAAGCCTGGCATCAGATCTGGGTGTTTGATGATCTTCTGGAAACACCTTGCTAACGCAGGATGCACACTAGTCAGGTACTTGTACCAGAAGTTGTGAACCATGCCCACACCTGGAACTTTCAAGTTACTTGCTCTTTTCAAACCCACTGAAACATCTAAATCTGTGATGTTATTCACCTCCATTTCAGGGTTATTGTTAGCTCTTACCTTCTCTAGTTGGAACCACGCAGCGTCTAAATTGCTTCTGTTCGTTTTTTCCCCAAACACCCGACCAATAGTTAGTCATGTCTTCCAGTTGAGGCACTTTGGTGTCTTGCTGGTTATTTTGCTTTGCACTCAGTTTACGTTAGGCCCTTCTTTCATCTGCCTGGAAGGTTCGATTTTGTTGCCTTCTTGCACTAATTTTCTTGTACTGACGCAGTCTAGCAGTAAGAACATCAAGTCTCTGCCGTTGGGAGTCTATAATCTCATCCAATATTGCTGGTGTTAATGTCTCGATGTACCGAGGGTGGATCATTTTAGCAACATGGTGTATCAGCTTTCTGGTTCCATTTCCTTTTTCATATTGAGTCAGTCGACCCAATTTGCACCTTACTTTGCTGGCATCCATATCCAACCTGATCTTCCATGGTGGATCTTGCTGCCTTTCTGGGGCAAATACTGCATTTATAGGCCTAGTTCTGCGGCCCAATGTTCTAACGGTTGCCACAGCTGAACAGTATATAAGAGTTTGCACCTCTAACGCAGTTTGTGTTGCGTTCAAATGTATGGGTAAAACATTGCTGTTTAGGTGTTCTATTAGTACACGCAGATCATTTGTGATTTTCATCTTGGGCAGTAAATGCCTTTGTGTTGGTTCTACATATCTAAACTCTGGTAAAGCATGACCAAAATTCCTTTCAAGGTGCTGCAGTTTTTCTGGAATTTCGCTGTTCAGATCATCGTTATTAATGCTTGGATGTGGTACTAGTGAATCCGGTGCTTGATGTTCATTATCCCTAGCACCTATGCCTTCAGCTTCAATCAAGTCTTCGTTGTCCACATTTTACAAGGGAAGTTCTTCAATAGGAAGCTGCTTTTCCACTTTCAAATCGATGGCAGCTATTTCAACAGCCGAAAGTAATCTGTTTACAGATATTGAGCGTTTTTGATCTGCTACATTCTGCTCATTTATTCTTATGGCTAGTGCTGGGTACTTAAGTAAGAAGAGTCGATGGATTTTCTCTCCTTACACTTTTCCCACTATTCTTTGAAAAAATAAAAGCGCATTACATCTCTGTTCATATGGTATGCCCATTTTAATCGCCTTCTTGGTTGTTGAACCTCTGCTTCTGGCTCTGGTTGTATTGGGCCATCTATCTCTAGAGGATGTGGTAGTGCTGGATCATCACTAGGTTGAGGAGAAGCATCAATTGCCGCTGCTTGTTCGTGTGACGCGGCTTCCTCTAACTGATGTTCATTGCCGTCGTTTTTCCAGGCCAAATCAACCTGTTGTTTAATCTCCATTCCTCGATCTTCTGAGATGTGTAGATTAGTCCTAATGTCCTTCACCTTAGCGATAAGATCTCTTCATGCGACTTTCTCGCTTTAAGGATATTTTGCAGCAAATTTCGTTCTGAAATGGTGTCCTCTTTCGCGTGGAGTTTCAAACTACGCACTTTCATAATATAGACGCACCCGTTCCTCATTCATTGTGATATCTCACTTGATTTTCTCCCACGGTATTTCTGTTGATGTGGTTGGCTGCAAATGGCTAACGCTAGCCAAAGCATCATCAGCAGGCACAATTGATGTTTCACTGCTTATCGTATGTCGCAGATGTTCTTGCTGGCCAGCTGTTTGATTAGTGAGATCTGCCTGACCATCTCGAAGCTCAACATCTTGCAGCTTACCATCACCACCGTCCCAAATACTGTGGCCCCCAGCGGTGGCTCCAGGGGCACCCAGACGATCCTCGGCAAGCGAAAAGTGTTTTAAAATTTTCAAAAGACTCTGCATTAAAATTTATGGGTTTTGGTGTTCCTCTTAGTCACTTTCCTCTTTGTTCTCTGCCTGTCTGGCATGGAAAACCCTGACAGTAGCAATGCTACAGCCAACATAGCCGTCAAATTCATGAGAGGAAAGCTCAAGCCCTAGCGCGACGACAATGCGAAAACACCTTCGGTAGGGTTACTATCATATCATTATTATTATTGAAATTTAATTTCATTATTATATTTTATTTTTAATTATATTATGAGAAGTTGTAGGCTCTGGAAGCTACGATCATGGTTCTTTAAAGCAACCATTCCCGAAACAACTGGGACGTGTACGTCATCCACTTCTGCTCCTTCTATCCTAGAAGGTAAGCAAGAGCGGGAAGTTTACGCGAGATAACATCGTGCAACACTGTTCCTTGGAGTCAGGACTTTAGACGCGGATGACCTTACGCGGCAGACGGGACAGTTGGAGATGAAGGTTTCACCTCTGGATACTTTTTCAGAGCTACCAATATTTGTACAATGTTATGAGGAACAGTGTTGACGGACCAGATGAAGTGATCCTAGAAGAACAGCCTTTTGCATCCGGTTCGCGATGGAATGAGCCTGACGCTAGCAAGCCAGAATCTTATTGAGTTGGCTAAGAAATGAAGCTTTCATACCTCCAAGACAGCCGATTATGAGAACTACAAGATGGACTTTGTAGCCTTGGTACAGCCTGCTCAGCTCGAAAAGAAGTGCTTCATATTTCGCCCGTTTATCTTCCTCCTTTGCCGTGATATTACCATCGGCTGGTGCCGAGAATTCAATCACGTAAATGATCTTCATCTTCAGATCATGGAGGACAATATTAGGCTGTGTAGCACTGATACGTTGAGCGGTGGAGAATGAGAAATTCCAGTAGATTTCACGAGCAATTTTCAGTGTTACTTGCATTATTACATATATTCGTACTCTCTAGTGTCATGTTATTTTCCGTACAGCTTACGTATTTCCATCTCTTTTAGATTACCGAATTATTTTCCGTCTTTTTAGTACATTTTAGTAAAAGCTTGTTTTTTCTAAATCTTTTATAATATATATTATTTTATACTTTTCAGTCCTTCGCAAGTGTGCAATCTTTATTTTATAATATTTGAAAATATATTGTAGTAAAGCATATACTGTTCAGTCAACTATATTATTATGAGGATTTGCTCAAATGTAATGTCATTCTGATGTATCAAATTCTTATCTATTTCTGAAGAAGATGCATCTTCATATTAATTCTAAAAAAAATTTGTTTGAAGGGGGCCTGTCGTTTGAAGGGCAATCGTATCAACTCAAATTTGATATAATTATGTATGTATTCGCTAGGCATCGTCAGGACTGAGGTATTCTGCCAAGACGCTCCCACGAATCTGATATTCAATTAGGAGAATAAAATCGATTTTAAGTGAGGTGCAAACATGAATGGAAATTATCGTAGATAGGGAATATCCAGGATGGCAATTGAAATTTGTGTTAAATTGCCTAGGTGCGAAATAAAAAGTGAAGTGAATTATTTAAAACAATATAAACTCTTTGGTACTCTTCTAGACTCATAAATAAAAAGTGGCACTTATCTAGAGCAAGGAAACAAGTTCTTTTTTAACCCGTTTTCATTCAGGAGCTCAAGAACCCACTCCTAAAGCTCGGAAATAATTTTGACAAACTTCTCAATAAAGGAATTTGTACTATTCTATTGTATATTCAAGTTATGAATTTGTGAATTCTATGATCATCAGAATTATTTCCAGAATAAACTCAAGAATCCTTGCAATTTGAACTAAAATAAATGCCAATAGAGAGATTAGAAATAAAAAAGATATCCCTTGCCAAGCAGCTGATGTTTTGAAGAATTCTGGATTTTGCTATTTTTAGGAAAGTGAAGTTGAAATTTTGGTTATGTAAGCATTGCATTGAGTTTACCCAAAATCTAGTTTCATTTTATGAAATCTAAATTAAGGAAATTCTGGATATGTAAAACGATAAATGAATTTAAGAAGTAATTTAATTTAAGTAATTTACCCAAATCTTTATTGAAATCACAGACAATCAACATTAAATACAAAGTTTATTATTTGAAAATACATTGGAATATTTGAGTACATCATTATTGGTAAAACTCGTATCATGAAATAGGTGTCGGTGATGGTTCAATTCTCGATCTTTTATGACTAGGCTCAGGCCCTTCAACTTCAGGTTCAATTGTTGGTGCATGATTTGCCACTATAGGTCCTGATGATTGATAAGGTGGGGGGGAAGCTCCAATTATATATCCAGAACGAGTCTTATGTACCAAAAATTGTATGCCATGTATAGCAGCAACGTACGTTGTGCGAATACGCCCTTTTTCCGGCCGTTTGTTTCCATTTAACTTGAAAACATTGACTAGTCGTCCTTGCTCATTTCGTTGAAACACAAATTTTAAGGTTGTACCTAATATATTAAATTGAAAGCATCTGTGGTAGACAACTTCAGAAGTTGACGGAAAATTATTAAAAGTACGTCCAGGATTACTCCTTGATCCTACCCAAAGAGTAATATCTTCTACACGAAATTCTTCCTGTTGTACATCCTCGATGAGTGTTGGTTGTGGGTTAGGATCTACAAGTACGGTAACTGGAAGTGGTGTATAACGGACTCCAGCATTCAATCCTGTATAAAAATATAGATTTATGAAGATTTGCAGATGCTAGCAATTTCAATAATTCTGAATAATTAATCAAGATTTGCGTATTTCAGGTGTGCTTTTATGCTTTATAAAATGACGTGGTGTTTTTTTGGAGGGCACATGCATTGAAGGAATTCATTGTATCATGAATAACTTAAAGTGAAATAAATGACGTTTTTAAATATTTATGTTTTTTCCTCTTTGGAACCATAACTTGTAAATACGTTATGTTTGCGGTGGTGACGTTGTATGATCCAGGATAATTTGATGTAGCCTATTCACGAGTTTCACAATATCGCCTTTTTATTGTTTCAATGAAGCTTAAAATGTAACACAATCGCAACTGGCCAAATTTCGCAACATTCACAGAAAGCAAGTCAAGACAAAAATGATTTTTTTAAATGCAAAAGACCTAAAATTGTACTCGTATTGTCTAAAATAGCCTTATTTAATGACCGAAAATCTCTAAAAAAAAGTCGTATCCCCCTAGCACTCCTAGTACATACCTCAATTGAACAATCAGGAATTGAAAGAATTCTAATAAGTGCCCCAACACGCAGACCTAAATTCAATTTTGTTTAAATTGGTTCCATTTCATTTACAAAGATTCTAGAACAAATTTTATTCCCCTAACACTTTCGGAACACATCCCAATTCAACCCCAAAACATTTGGTTGATTCAAATTAGTAGCTTTTTACTAATCGTTAGTAACAGGCTTCTTCCTAATTGAATTCATGAACTTTTAATAGTAATCAGTGAAATTTTACTGTTTCATATTTGGAGAGTAAGTTTTAAAAAAATGAAAAAGACTTGAAATTGGGACTTACCAACAAGGTTGAATAGAATAATAAATGCAAGGAGTATATTCCCAATAAGTATCTTCATTTTTTTCACATAGATTTCGTGCATGGCAACTGAAAATTTCTGAATAAATTTACTCCTATTCGAATAAGCAACTGTACTCTGACTTGACAAAAATCTTAGTAATCACTCAATTTTACAATCTGTGTAAACCGCATACTCCGAGAAAAAATTATTATGCCATTTATGATCTTGGATTTTCAAATTTAGGACAGCAGTCTATAGATATTATGCGTAAAATCTAGGCACTAAATTGTATACTCTAGGATTTTAAAAATCAACATCCAGATTATGCGGCATCATATCATAGATTGCCGTTCACAATTTATGAATCCATGATCATAAACGTTATAATGAATTCTTCTCAGTTTGTAGTAACTGATGCAATAACATACAATCTTTTAACAAAAAAGAATAAATCAAACTCAAAACAGCGAATGTACGAAGCTATTTAAGCTTTGTCATCTTACTTATCTTCAATAATAAATCCACTATGAACTCTCAATAAAAAAATTTCAAACTAGTGGGCTTTTGCGTAATTTCGTACATGATTTATTTCCAAAAAATACTGTTGACACACACGTGTCAGCATGTGTTCAAAGTAAAGCTTGACGACCTTTATCCTGAATGTTGGTTTTTCAAATATTTCATCTATATGTTATCGTTAGGACCCCAGTTTAGTAAAAACAAGTTGCGACTACTCACACTGTAAAAACTACAGATCTCTTTTTTAGGGTATCATTTTTTGCGTATCTTGTTTTTGAATGGGATAACTTCATGCTGTTATTTTCAGTGTAAAGCAAATGACTATGGTATAATAGTGGTCTCATTTTAGTACTACTCGAGAATTTTTTTTCTTAATCTTATTTTAATACCTGAAATCAGCTCTAAAATGATACTTTTTTCACAGCCCCACTAAATAGGTTAATGTTGACCGATTAAAAAAAATAGGTAATATCTTTTTCTGAAAAATGAACAAATTCGGGAGAATCGATTATCAAACATCAGAAATTGAATTTTTTACTCGAAGAGATGAATTTTATACAACAAAATAATTTTTAACGAAGCAGTTGAACTTTTAACGAGGTAGTTGAATTTTCAATCAAAAAAGATAAATTCTTGACGAAAACTGTAGTAGTTGATGATTCACCCTGAATTATTTTAATTTAAGATCAATAAAAGTTGAATTACACCAAAAAAAGAATGCATTTTCAAAAAAATATTTGAATTTGTAACACAAGAGATGAATTTTCAACTAAAATAATGAATATTCAACCGAAACAATGTTTTTTTTAACAAAGTAGTTTACTTTTAAACCAAGTAGTTAAATTTCCAATAAAAAAGATTAATTTTCAACAAAAAAAAGGAATTTACAAACACAATAGTTAAATTTTCAACCAAATAGTTGAATTTCTAACTAAAAAGGAGAAATTTTGAACCAAAAATGGAATAGTTAAACTTTCAACCAAAAAGATTAATTTTCAACAAAAAATATTGATATTTCTACCGAAAAAATTTGTATTTGAAATTTAAAAAGAAGTTGAATTCAACAAAAACAGACGAATTTTCAAGCAAATAGTTTCATTCTCCAAAAAAACAGAATTATTTTCAAGCAAGCAGTTTCATTTTTAACCCCAAAAAAAATTGAATTTCTAACAAAACAGTTGAATTTTGAACCAAGAAAGATTTTTCAGTAAAAAAGGATACAAGATTTCAACCAAATTGTTGAAGTTCCTACAAATATTTGAATTTTGAACTACAAAGGAGAAATTTTGAACCAAAAATAGAATAGTTAAACTTTCAACCAAAAAGATTAATTTTCGACAAAAAATATAATGTTGATATTTCTACCGAAAAAATTTGTATTTGAAATAAAAAAAAAAGTTGAATTCAACCAAAGCAGACGATTTTTCAACCAAATAGCTTCATTCTCCAAAAAATCAGAATTATTTTCAAGCAAGCAGTTTCATTTTTAACCCAAAAAAAATTGAATTTCTACCAAAACAGTTGAATTTTGAACCAAGAAAGATTTTTCAGTAAAAAAGGATATAAAATTTCAACCAAATTGTTGAACTTCCTACAAATAGTTGAATTTTCAACCAATAGTTCGATTTTTTACCAAATACTTGAATAATTTTCATCAAAATAAATCAATTTTCAACCAAGCAGTTTCATTTTTAACCAAAAATATGAAATTTCTACCCAAAGGGTAGAACAGGTGCAACAAAAATTCACAAAAAATAAAAATTCACAAAGTTTCAACAAAAAAGTTGATTTTTCAACCAAAAAATATTTTTCAGTGATGAAGGTACCAAATTTCAACCAAATTTTTTAACTTTCTACCAAAAAATTGAATTTTCCACGAAAATAGTTGAATTTTCAAGCAAATAATAAAAATTTTTACCAAAAAAGATGAATTCTCAAATAAAAATATAACAGTAGACTAATCAACCAAAAATAATTATCTCAACAAAAAATAGTTTTTTCTTCTTGTTGGGCTCTATTAATTCAGTTCGTATTTAAATGGAAAAACGACGAAAAGGGGAAAAGAGACAAATTGGGGAAAGAATGTTAAGCCTGTGATAAATGAATAAAAATTTTAATGATTCATAGAGTGAATAATAATCGTTTAAATAAACATTCATTCAAATTGATTCTGAATGCTTTGAAAATATTAGGTTATAAAGCTGAAAATTTTGCTTCGGAAATAATTTAAATTTTTCACTGCAATTTTTGAATTCTGTTCAAAATTCAACTATTTTTTTAATAAGTCATCTTTTTTGGTCGAAAACTCATCTTTCTTGGTTGAAAATTAACTTTTTTGTTGACAATTTAACTGTTTTCTGAAAATTGGTCTATTTGGTATGAAAATTCAACTATTTGGTTTAAAAATGCAACTGCTTTTGTTTCACCTTTATTCCCTTTTATTTGAAAATTGGACTATTTGATTTAAAATTCAATTCCCCCCCCCCCCCCCCCCAAATTCGTCTTTTTGGGTGAAAAATTCAACTGTTTTGTTGAACATTCATCTTTTTGATTAAAAAACTCGTCCTCATGAATTGAAAATTGATCCTTTATGGTAGGAAACTCATTTTTCATGATTGAAAATTCATCTTTTCGGTTGAAAATTAACTTTTTTCTTGAAAATGCAACGGTGTTCTAAAAAAGTTGTCTTTTTGCTTGAAAATTAATTTTATGTTTAAATTCCATTATATGGTTGAAAATCCATCTTTCATTATTGAAAATGGTATTTTTTGTTGAAAATCCAACTTTTCTAGTTGATAATTCAACTTCTCTGGTTGATAATACAACTGTCTTTTAAAAAATTTGTCTTTTTGGCTTGAAAATTTAACTATTTGGTTAAATTTCAATCTTTTTTTTTTTGAAAACTCGACCATTTCGTTGAAAATTTCTCTTTGTAGGATGAAAATTAAACTATTTGGCTAACACTGCAATAACTTTGTAAAAATTTATCTCTTTTTATTGAAATTTCTCAACTATTTGGTTATAAATGCAATTTTTTAGTTGAAAATGAAATTTTTTTTAATAATTCAACTATTTGATGGTAAATTAACCTTTCTAGTGTGAAAGCCAATTTTCTAAACAATTCGACTTTTCAATGTCCCTATTCAATTCCCTTATTTTCGTGAAAAATTACCCTATTTGTTTCGAGAGCATTTTGGGCTGTAAAGTCTAGGATATTGAAAAATGATATATTTCATATTCAGATTATTCAGTCAAAAATTTAAAGCCCTAATTATTATGAGTAATTTCAAGAAATGGATATTACTGAGTTTTAAAATTAATGTAAATTATAAACTACTCTCATTTGAAAATAATTAACTGTTCAGAAAGAAATAGTTTAAGCCCAGATCCAGAATCTTTCAAGCTGGGTGACTATTGTTAGAAAATGGTTTTAATTTTTAATTTTATTTTGATTGTGCAAAGAATATATGAATACTAATGAGAATTATGTACTCTATATTCCTAAATAACAATGTGAGTATTTAAGTAATTCAGTGTCGGATACTACTTTTTCTATTATCTTTAAAAATTTGATGCAAATTTTTGTAGACTTTTTTCAGAATTCCATGCGTTTTTTTGTAATCTTATGCGACTAATCCTACTTGCTGATTCGAGCCCTGAAAATTGATTATTTTCAAAATTCTTGGGAATATTTGAAAGCATCTTTATCATTTGCGAAATGTGTAGCATCAAATACACTGGAACTTGGATTCAATTCTGGTTTCGGGCACGGCTCACACTGACCTTCAGATTGAATCCAAACCATCCAAACGTAAGCAGTCAGGGCGCATGAATGATTTCTGTTGAATTTGGATGCATGCTAACAGCTGAAGCAACTAACGCGCTAAAAGTACGGCCTTCCTGCTGTTTGTCACGCTTGACTAAGCATATACTCGCGTTCGGCCCCGCGGCTCCTTTCGTCACGAAACCGCTGAGGAGTCAATTATCGGAACGAAAACGCCGATCCTCCAAAGTACGCCAAATTCGGTTTAGTTTTGACTTGAAACAAAAATGAAGCCACAATGAACATTTTTATTGTTCAAAATGAGATGCAACAAAATTTACAGTAATGGTTTTCTCTAATTAATTTTGAAGAAGTCATAAATATTTTCAGTATAAATGGGTCATTCGATACGGAAAAAAGTGGCTTGAGATATAAGTGACTGCACGAAGTAAAATGGATGTTCAAACGCAGATGTTTAAAGTATAAGATCATGCCTCGAAACATACAGATATTAAAGCATAACATCTGTTATCTTCTCGAGATGCTAGGAGTAAAAGTATTTTTACGTTGCTGAAACTTTGGAGATGTTAGATTAAATCTGAAACATCCAACATGTTGAAGTCTTCTAAGTACAGGAAAACGCCATACCTCTATCAGCCACTTGATGAAGTTCATAGTCAATTTTATGAAAAATGCTTTCAACATCTGTTGTTCACTTCATGAGGCTTAATAGTCATTTTCTCATATCGTATGTAAGCTTGTGAAAAAATGATGATTATTTATTAATATTTCAGTCACAGAAACTAAACTTTAATATCTAGATGGCTGTTCTATAGTTGAACATTAAATTATGTTATCCCGTAATGTCTAGATGTTAGGTCAGAGCATCCATTCTTCTTCGATTGTCTATCAATCCGGCATATAGTCTTGTGTGACTTCATTGAAAAAAAGTTAATTGTCTTACATAACTTTTTGTTCAAATCAGTTTGAATTATAAAAATAGATCTGATATAAAGACATCATGGAATCGAAAAATCTCCTTGACAACGAATGTAAAAAATTGACATTCTGAAGATGCGCCATATTATTGCTTTGTGAAAACAATTCCTTTGCGGCAGCGCGCAATATAAATTGCTATACTATTAAGATGGTTTAAAAAAATTATTTATAGCGAGACGCCAATGTTTCTTGAAGTTATAAAAAAATTTAATAAATCATCATCTTGTTAGTCAGTGCAATCCAGTGCTTACTGTAGTACACTAGTACCCATTACTTACATTAAATGTAAGAAAAATTAGTAAATGTAGGGGCCGCTCCTATACGAAAAAGGGTTTCGTAGCCTATTGAAACGTTACTTTAGTCACTAGTGACTTCAGTCGTTCAAACCCCTACCCCCATATACTTTCCCTCTTCAACTCCCTTCACTTTCCCCTCTACACCCCTACTTCCCCTCTCCACACTTCACCCTTCGCTTCCTCTCCCTTCCCGAACTTCTTCCTTCTCTACTTGCACCTCACCTCACTTCACCAGCTAACATTCCCCTTCCCCTACTTCCCTTCCCCATCCATCACTTTTCCTCCTCTACTCAACCACACTACCCTCAGAGCCCTCCCTTCACTTATGGGACTACCCTCATTCACTACCCACCTCACTTTCACTGATTTTCCCTAGTTCCCATCACTTCGTCTACTTTCCCACCCCTCATTTCCCCTCTTTTCCTCTACTTTTTCCTTCGCTAATAGCCCCTTCTCTCCGTCTGCTCATTCCCATTCTCATAATTTTTAATCACTTCCCCTACTTCCTTTTCACTCGCTACCACTTCTTTCACTCTTCTTATTTTCCCTAATCACCCTACCCTCATCTCCCCTCACTAACGTACTTCCTCTTCCTTTATTTTCCCTCCGCTCATTTCCCCTGCTTTCTTGCCCCTTATTTACCCTCACTTCCTCTACTTCTCCTCCCCACCACACCCTCATTTCCTCTACTTCCACTCTGTTCATTTACCCTTACTAACTCTCTCCTCATTTCCCCGAACTTCCGTTAGTTCCCCTCCCCTCATTCCCCCTCACTTCCCCTACTACTCCGCCCTAAAAAAAATAATAATAAATTTAAGTTAACAAACATAATTGTTCAAACACTTAATCATTATTTTTAATAATATTCTCTTTGAAAAATGCTAGAAAGTTGTGGCTAGATAGTTGCGGTTTTTTTCGAAATTTTCTACTTTTTGTCAACTTTTCACTTAAAGCAAGGCAACAATTGATGCAATTCAACAAACATAATTGTTTAAACAAATTATTACTATTTATAATTATCTTGTCCAATAGTAATTCTAGATAGTTGCGGGTTTTCCTGTAATATTCAGCTTTCCTTCAGTTTTCAGTTAGGAACAAATAATCAATAATAATATTAATATTACTAAAAAACGAAAAGAGTTTCAGTTACTAGTTTAAGGAAAATTTACATTTAATATGATCAATATAGAAAATTTGAAGAATTTTTTAAATATATGTTTTATTTCAAAAAAAATATATTCACAAAATAGAAATAAATTGTTTAAAAAATGATTCTATCTGATATTCTAAGATTGTCTAAGAGAAGATCCTTATTTATAATAATAAGTTGTTTAAACAATTATGTTTGATAACTTGCATTAATCATTAACTCACTAACTAAAAAGTAAAAGAAAAACTGAATATTTGAGGAAAACCCACAACTATCTAGCCCAACTGAAGGAGAAGTTAATTATAAATGAAAATAATATTTTTAAACAATTATGTTTGTTAAATTGCATCAATTGTAACCCCGCTTTAAGTGAAAAGTTGACAAAAAGTTGAAAATGTTAGAAAAAAAGCACAATTATCTGGCATTACTATAGTAGAAGATAGTTTCAAAAGCTAATAACTTGTTTAAACAATTAAGTTTGTTGAAAGGCATTAATTGCTGCGTCACTATATTTCAAAAGTGAGGAAGAAGTTGAAAAATTCGGAAAAACCGCAGCTTTTAAAATCTATTGTAAGAGAAAATTGCTTAAAACAATAATGAATTGTTTAAACAAGAAAAAGCATAATTATCGCCAAATAGTCGAAAACCCAATTTTGCACTTATGGGATTCTTTTGAGATCCTATAAAACAGACTTGTGGGGGTGATATTTAAAAAGTAATTATTTACTTTCATCCAATATTGACGATTCTGAATAAAATTGATGAAAACGTATTTTGTCTTATGGGAAATACGTGTTCAACTTCATAGGGCTTGCGAAACCTCTAAATATCATTTTTTTAACGCATTTTTTGTGGATTCTAACAAATTTATGGTCAATATGCATGAAAATTCAAGAAAAAAAATTTCCAATTCATTTCTGGACCACCCTAATGTATCACGTGTGAACAAAATTCTTCTTTACACATAGGCGGAAAACCCTTGATTGCCCGCCGTTTACGTTGATCAACCAAGAATTTATTTAAATTAAAGAATAATTTCTCGGTGAAAATTATTAAATTACTTGCCCTGACAATACTATTAATTTAAATATACAAAGGTTTTATTTGCCCAAACTAAAGCATTTATTACAATCAAACAAAAATTTTATTATTACATGAATTATTGAATTATTGTGCATACACATATCCGCTTTTGGGAATAAGAAACTGAAAACATTAATTTCTCAAAAAAAGTTTGGTAATTGAGTGTTTAAATAATTAAATTATGATATTTGAGCATTTCACTGATGGTACAGTAAAAAATCACAAGTTCATTTTACGAAAGTCAATTTGTGAAAATAATGACTAATTCTTCAGAGATTTGAGTTACTAGTCAATCAGTCAAGTTTTTTTTTGTCGATTGTTATCGATATCGAAAATGGTGTACGTGCCGTTTGTCAAGTGCGCAAGCATTATTTTAAAAATAAATAAATTAAGGTGAAATAGATGTGCAAATAATTCTTTTTTATCAGTTTGATGTGTAAACTTTTAAACACGATAGGTTGGTGGAGATGACGTAGGATGATCCAGGATCATGTGACTGAGCCTACTGACAAGTTTTACAATTCTGCTTTCTTACTGTTTCAATAAAGCTTAACATGTTAACAATCGCATTCTTTTATCATAGCAGACTTTTCTATTTGTCACGATTACTAGACTTGTGTAACCTTCTTTTAATAAATATATACAGTTCTAAATAAATTCATATGTTTTCATAAAGCAATTAGTAGTTGTCCACTATCGAATTACTAAATATTTCCACAAATCAAATTAGTTCATCTTCTAGGGTATTTCAAAAAATTCCAAGGAATTGTTAATAGATTTCAATAATTAAGATTTTTTAAGTTTTTTATTTATTTTGTTATTCTTGTTTAAGAGTGTTCTTTAAATATCAAGAAATTTGAAAGACCTTCTAAAAATATTAACGGATTTTAGAATATTTCAATAGATTTGAAATATTTTAGGGTATTTCAAAAGATTCCAAGGAATTTTTTATTTATTTAAATAGTATGAAGCGATTTCAAATTGGTCATTATTTAAAATTAAACAAATTTTTTACTTCTTTCAAAGGTATTTTTAATTTGAATCATTAAACAAAATTAAATAAAAAATTTCCTTAGATTAAATATTACTTTTCTCTGAATGTACAGTGAAAAAATTCTCTGATCCAAGGAAATGTTTTTCTGCATTGCTTTATTTTCTTTGTACAGAGGATTTTTTCACATCAGTTAATTAAATATTGCTTAGAGAAAAAAGTGATGCCTCGAATCAAAGAAATCAAAGAAATTATTTCGTTGGTGGTATTTTTTAAATAAAAATAAATATTTCTTCGCAATAAATCAGAAAATTACTAAATAAGTTAAAGAAATGATTCTGGAAAGCTAAAAAGCTAGTTTCATTGAATCTGTTTTTGACACATTAGGAAATATTTCCTGATTTCAATCAAATAAATTCTCCCGTTAATGACGTAGTTTAAAATATTTAATTCGTACACGTTGTAGATCTCTCGGTTGGCCTTGAATTCAGGTAGGTGGGCTCAAAATCAAAAAATATCTAGATATGAATGAAAATTATTATATGAGAAAGTCAGAATTATTATTATTATTATTTTATTATACCATTAAGCCAGAGAAAAATCAGAATGATTTCAAATATTACGAAAAATGTATGGTTTCCCCCTTTTTTAAAACTTTCAAAACTGTAAACGAAAAAATTTTTAATCTTGTTGATCAGCTTTCAAATTGAAACTTTCAACATCAAATTATTGCAAACTGGAATCTTTTAAAACTGAACCAATCTGAATTAAAAGCATTTAAAATAGAATAATCTTATGTCGAAACACTGAAAATGGTTGAGTGTCATTTCCAAATCTGGCAAAATTGTATCGTTTGAAAATAATTATATTTTATAGCTAAAAAAATCACTCAAACCAATAATTAGTTGACTAACTAATTTTAATCTGGACTGTCCGCAATTTCTTGAATATTCGTGTAAAATTAAACTTCCTAATTTGAACCACGGAAAATCACACCTATGGCCATGTTTCACGACTGTGATATATATATATATATATATATATATATATATATAATTCAACTATTTCAATATATAATCACTTGAAATTAAAATCCTCTTCAATAGAAACATTCGGAAAACGCGTTAAAAACTGAATATTTTTCAGGTAGCTTCACAATTTCCCAAGCCTCTTTCCACATTAGTCTCTAAATAAATAACTAAATGTTGCACAAAAAGTAAAACAATGCATCTAAAATATTTTTTTGCAATAATTAAAGTGTACAATTTGAAATTGGAATCATAATAATCTTGTTTTATGTTTGTTTGTTATTAATTATTATTTTTAATTGAAAATTATACTATTATATTTTTGCTTTCGAATTCATCCCTTTTGATCGAAAGTTTTACTATTTGATTGAAGAATGAACTACATATTTTGTTGAAAATTAGTTGTTTCTTTCAAATAATTTTCTTTACTGAAAATTTAACTAATCCATTTTAAAATTCAACTTTTTAAATAAGGACTCATCTTTTTGGCTTAAAAATTCATCTAGTTGGTTGAAAGTTAAAGTACTTGGTTAGACATTCATTTGATTGGTTGAAGATTTAAATATTTTGTTGAAAATTCCTGTTTTTTAATTACGTTTTTTACTGAATTTTTCTATTTTTGTTTGAAAATTGATATTTTTTAGTTGAAACTTCAACATTTTGATTAAAAATGTATTTATTTTGTTGTAACTTCATCTTTTTTTATATAAAATTATTCTGCTTAAATTTAAACTCAACTACTTGGTTGAAAGTTGAACTAATTTGTTAAAAATTCATTTCATTAGTTAAAGATCTATCTCTTTAACTGGAAATTAACTTTTTTGTTAAAAATTCATATTTTTGGGTTGAGGATTCGACTGCTTTGTCAAAATTTTTACTTTTTGGCTTAAAAATGCAACTGTTTTGTTGAAACTTCTTCTTCTTTGATTTAAAATTCGATATTTCAGTGAAAAAATTCAACTATATTTTTGAAACTTCAACTGTTCTGTTTAAAATTAAGTTTTTGGATTAAAATGCATATTTTCGGGTAGAAAATTCAACTGTTTTGTAGAGAATTTGCCTTTTTGGCTTGAGAATTCAACCATTTGGTTGATATTTTTTCTCTCTTTTAAGAAAAATCGTGTTTAGTTAAAAATTCATATCTTTTAGTAAAAAATATATCTTTTTTGTTTTGAAATATTTTAAGTTTTAACTATTTTGCTGAAAATGTAATTGTTCTGTTAGAATTCGTATTCTTGACTGAAAAATTCAACTATTTGGTTAAAAATGCAATCGGTGTCGAAAAATTCATTTTTTCAGGTAAAAATTTAAGCATTTGGTTAAAAATTCAAATAATTTGTTGAAAATTTCTCTCTTTTGCTTGAAAGTTCAAATATTTGACTCTAAATGCAACTGCTTGGTCTGAAATTATTTTTTTTTTCGTTTAAAGTTTTGTGTGATGATCTTGTGACACAGAAGGGTAGGTGTGGAAAAAATTTTTGAAATAGCTTTGAAGTAGTCTTAAAACAGTCCCAAATTTAGGATTTAAATAGGGAACAGTTTTTTCTTAAGGTACTCAGTATTTGGGCGAATACAAATCCTCATGGCCGTAGCTCATATGCTGGCCTAAGATTATAAAGGTTTCCTATAAAACACTAAAAATAAAAAATAATTTCTAAGAAATTCCCAAAGATTTAAAAAAATGTTTCATCCGCCTAGACTGTGCAAACTCGATGATACCTACACATCGAATGCCTGCTTTCAAACTCGACAGTCGGAAAACCGGCTGCACTCGAGAATATGGGTTTTTGCAGTTTTCCTTTCCCCTGGCCAAACTTGCAGGAAAATGTGAGTACTTCTAATAAAGTTGGATGCAGCCGCTGGTTATCACTGGATGCGATTAACTTCATACAATTATTTTGAGCCCACCTCATAAAAAAAAATTGCAGAAGCCCATACCCAGTGAAGTCAAGTCATCCGGCGATATACAATAATCATGCTAGGAGGACCCGTGAGTAGGCCTCTTTTTCACTGTGTTTTTCAAAATAAAGGCTAACCCACGTACCCTCACTGTCCTCAGATCCACACCTTCGTTGAAGAGGGCCATTCTTAGACACTTGTCCATGAATATACAAAATAGCCATGAAGACATGACGCATCCTTGCATAATATCGATATTAATAATAAAAATAAATAAATAAATAAAAATGTGAATGCGAGAAGTACATTGGCAATCAGTATCTTCATTTTTCCCAGGTAGATTTTGTTTACGACTGACAAGTTCGTAATATATTACCCCTATTATATAATAATCACTAATAAATTACGCAAGTATACTTTGACTCGAAAAACCTTTAGCATTACGAATATTTACAATGTGTATAGACATTATAACTAAATTATAAAAAATATGTCTTTTGAATAAAAAAGAATTAAACAACCTTAAAAACAGCGTTTAACAGACCTCGAACACTATTTGTATTTAAAATTGCGATCATATTTTGCAAACCATATAAGCCTATTTATGAAGAAAAATAAACCAATAAAAAAAATGAAATGCATATTGAGTACTGAATGCATACACAAAACTGAATTAAATGGCGAGTTAAGTGGACTCTCAAAACTGTTTTATTTTTAGATAGAAATAAACTTGACTTTAATTTTTGAATGAATGTTTTCATTATTGAAAGTGGAAATGTAAATTTATCAATTTTTTTTTGTATATCAGAAAAGATAAACAGCGGTGGCAAAGGTTGAAGAAATTCCTCTAAATTTCAAATTTATTCCGGCTCTTCTTGTTTGTTACAGGTGAGTCAACAGATGAGTAATATATTTAATGTGAGCAATACCCTTTTTCGTAATTCAAAATCATATTACGCGTGCTGGATTATATATGAATTATTTCTTTAATTAAATTAGGCATGTTTAATTTAAACATTGCTTAAAATTATTTGTTATTTCAATACAGATACGTTCATATAGCACTGAAAAGTTTTTTGTGGCATTACTCAGAAATACAGAAAAAAATTTCTTTAATTTCTTACCGCTGGACATGACGATTGAAAATTTTCGATTTTTTTAATGAAAGTAAATAAAATTAGACGGAGAAAAGTAACATGAGCCATTTTTACCAGGGACTGGGAGCGAAATGCTGGGTGAACGCTCCATGCGTTCCTG